>JAKSZT010039172.1:0-75147 GCA_026826555.1 Tolypeutes matacus
ATGTCATTAAACCAAAATGTAACCTCTGTCGCAATGTGCCACATCCAGATATACTGCTGAGAGAAAAATACATAAGAGAAAAGTATAAAAATATCAAAATGATGGATTTGCAGTTGAGATGTAGGAATAGCTTGAGTTATTTCATTTTGCAACATAGACAAACAACCCATTACCTGTTTGGAATATGACCAGATAGGATGCATAAATAGCAGCAAAATTTATGTTAACTTTGGAATATGTAAATTCCTTTTATTAATGCATTACACTGAACATGAAATGTGTGCTCGACCACTACAGACCTTTAATAAAATAAGATCAACAGAAAACTCATCTTTTATAAAAAGGGTATAAAAATACAAATTAAAAATCAAACTGAGTAGGGGAAAAAGTTGTTAGGTGTTGAAAATGAATATTATTCAAATGTATTTGTCCTTTAGCACTGACAAATTTTGTATATGCATCAAAGAACAGAAAATATTTGTATTATTTTGCTTTGGGTAATTCAGACATATGCAGGACTTGAACAAATAAATTCATTCTTAGCAATTCAAAAAAAATAAAATAAAAATAAAAAAATAAAAATAAAATGGCCTACATCCGTTGCCACAACGGTACTCAGGACAACCTCCAAATCCCAAAGAAGCCCCTGTATTTCAACTACTCGTCCCCACCCTGCCCCAAAAGTGTCAAGAGGCAACTGGCTCCACCTCATTGTTATATTTCTTCCATTGCTAGTATCACCATATGTGTACAACAGAATACCATCAAGTCCACTCTAGCCCATAGTTCTTCCCCCAATCCTGAGGGCACTGGGATGGTGATGTCTGCTCCACCTCCAAGTGAGAGAGGGCTTATATCCCATGGATATGGTGGGTGGGATGATCCTTCCTGCAGATGCAGGCCCTCTCCATTCCCTGGGGTGACCCTTGTCCATCGTTGTCTCCTCACCAGGTGACTTGGATGAGTCCATTGAGCTGTAGGGTAGGAGTTGCAGCTCCACTGAAATTCCACGCACACCTGGCACATAGGTAGGCCAGAGGCTCTAGTCTCTGGAAGTATACCTAAAAACTTCTGCATCACATATAGGTTTGAATAGAAGGGACTGATGAACCATATGCAGGGAGGACTTATTTGAGTCCAACTCTGCCCCACTCAGGAGCACAGTTGGGTGCATTCATATCTTCAATCATGATTAAACCTTTTCAATAGCTCTGTCATAATTATAATACATAAAGAAAAAACAGAAAATAAAGATCACAATATTCACCTCTCTATCCATTTGTTGACATTGACTTACATAGTTATTTTCAGGCTGTTCTTGAAGAAATTTTTTTGTCTATCTCTCAGGTTTATTTCTATGAGATCCCATACTACAACATGTGGAAAAGTGAACAAAGAATGGCTTTTTTATAGCTGTTGACATTCCATGGTCCAGATATGGTGGTATCATGGGCACTGGGGGGCTGGGGGGAAGGGAACAGTCAAGATCTAATGGGGTGTTTGGTGGTCATGGGGAAGGTTTTTCTTTACCTTACAGTAATGGACACGGGACATGGTAAATATCATCAAAACTATTAAACTGTATCATCTAAATTGTAAACTATACTATAAATCATTGACAATGTTTAGTTGCTATATTTTGCTTTCTGTATAACAGTTATAACAATGCTAACATCAAAAAAGGGGGGGGGGTTAATATGGGGTGGGGAAGGGGGGGTGGTTTGGTATCTGGGAGTCTCTGGCTCTCCATGTGTGACTGTGCTGTGACCTAAAACTTCTTTGAAAATTAAGTGAAAAATTGGGAGACAATGGGGATTGAGAGGGGGAAGATGTCACAGCACACTGGACATCAAATAACACAGTGATAAAAGGAAGGAAAAAATGAAAAGAGAAAGGAAAATACATATATATATATTTTTTTTTTTAAAGCATTTATATTTTGTTTTTCTACCAGATTTACTGATATGTGATACCATACTACATCATGTGGACAAAATGAACAATGAATGACTATTTTAGAGCTGTTGAAAAGGTCTTTATTTTAGAATTATGAACTGAAATGAATATGAGATTGAAAAAAATCCTTAATTTTAAAAGGGAGTACAGGTAAATCGATAATTCTGAGGAGATCCTTTTCCATTATTTCAAATTATCGAATTTACTAAAGGTTTAGATGGCTCAGGATTTTGTTGCAAGGAAACTATTCCTGATTTTCTGGACATCATTGGGATGTTCTCAATTGCAGAGAGATTGTGATGCAGGTATCCATATATATATACCTGCTCTTATGACATATTGTAATTATTTACAGAGTATTGGAAATAAAATCAAACTCATTCTTATGAAGAAAGAGAATCCACATATACACAAATGAAAACCCAGGAATTCTATGTAAAAAAAGCTCTTAGCCTCCAAATTTCTCCTATATATTATGAAGGACCTTGCCAACACCCAGAAGAAGAAAAGGGACTTGTAGGGTCCACAAGGTGACAGAGTGACTCAAAAGTTTACAAGATATCATGGGGTAGAGGAATGGTTCATAAAAGTCAAGGACCTAATCCATCAACCAGAGTGTACCGGCCTCCATTGTATGCATACATGATTATAGCCTCCAACAATGAAGAAACACTAAAGGAAGACCACTTTAGAGAAATATGTAATTCCAAAGCTTTATATTTGTCTCTCACCACACTTTTTCTCTTAATATACATTTTTAGTGATGTGTATCAGTCATACATTAATATACATAAACTTGATGTCTAGAGTAGAAATCACAACTTTAGAAAATAAAGGAGTATAAATTCTTACAGTGGTCACATACCCACATCTCCAGCAGAAATGAACTGTGATTCATTTTTCAAAGTTGGCCAGAGCATTTCTGAAACACGATAAAAACTATTACCCATGGCTCAAATTGGGGGTACAATTCCTGACATCCCCTTGCATTTTAAAACAAATATGTTTTATTGAGACATATTAAACCCAAACCTTTTTATCCAATGCATACATTCCCTGTCCTTGGTATATTCACAGTTGGGTGCATTCATGTCTTCAATCATTATTAAACATTTTCAATAGCTCTGTCATATTTATAATACATAAAAAAATACAGAAAATAAAGATGACAATATTCACCTCTCTATCCATTTGTTGACATTGACTTACATAGATATTTTCTGGCTGTTCTTGAAGAATTTTTTTTTGTCTATCTCTCAGGTTTATTGGTATGTGATCCCTTACTACATCATGTGGAAAAGTGAACAAAAAATGGCTTTTTTATAGCTGTTGACATGGCCTTTATTTTAAAGTTATGACCTGAAAAAATATTAGATTGAAAGAAAATGCTAATTTTAATAGGGACTGTAGGTAAATCAATAATTCTGAGATCTTTTTCTGTGATTTTATGATTGATTATTGACTGTTTACAAGGCTCTGGATTATGTTTCAAGGAATCCATTCTGATTTGCTGGATATCATCCGGCTATTCTCGAGTGCAGAGAGATTGTGATGCAGGTATCCATATATAAACACCTGCTGTTATGACATATTGTAATTTTTTAGATAGTATGGGATAGACAATCAAATTCATTCTTTCAAAGGAACAGAATCCACATTTACACAAATGAAAACACAAAACTCAGTATACAAATAAGTCCCAGACTCCAAATTTCTCCTATGCCTTAGGAATGACCTTATCAACACCTAGCAGAGAAATATGGACTTGTGGAGTCCACAAGGTGACAATGAGTGACCCAAATGATTGCAAGATATCATGGGGGAGAAAAATGGTTCGTAAAAGTCAAGAACCTACGCCATCAAGGAGAGTGTATGGCCCTCCATCATATGCACATGATTATAGCCTCCAACAATGAAGAAACACAATAGGAACATGACTTTAGAGACATAGGTAACTCCAAAGCTTCATATTTTCTCTAACCACCCTCTGTTCCATAATATGTATCTTTAGTGATGAATATCATTCATACATGAACATAAATAATCTTGAAGTCTAGAGCAGAAACCTCAGCCTTAGAAAATAAAGGGACATAGCAACTTACAATGGTCCCACCTCCAGCAGAAACTGGAATTGTGATTCATTTTCAAAATTTGGCCAAAACATTTCTGAACCACTATTAAAACTATTATTCTGGCTCCACTTGGGTGTACAATTTCTGACATCCCACGATTGTTAAAACAAACTTGTTTTATTGACACATATTAAACCAATAGCATTTTTATCCAAAGTGTACATTCCCTGGCCTTGGCATAATCACAGTGGTGTGCCTTTATCTCTTCAATCATTATTAAACCTTTTCAAAAACTCTATTATAATAATAATAAAGAAAGAAAAACCAGAAGAATAAATAAGTAATTATTCACCTCTCAATACATTTGTTGACATGGACATACATAGGTGTTTTTCTGGCTGTGCTTGAACGATTTTTTTGTTTGTCTATCACATTTATTAATATGTGATCTCATACTACATGATGTGGACAAAGTGAACAATGAATGGCTTTTTTAAAGCTGTTGAAAAGGTCTTTATTTTAAAGTTATGACCTGAAAAAGATATTAGCTTGAAAGAAAATGTTATGTTTAGTAGAGAGTGTAGGTAAATCGATAATTCTGAGGAGATCCTTTTCCATGATTTCACATATGTATACTGAATGTTTAGAAGGCTCCATATTTTGATTCAAAGAAACCATTCCTGATTTCATGGACATCATTGGGCTGTTCTCCATTGCAGAGTTACTGTGATGCAGGTATACATTTATAAATACCTGCTCTTATGACATATTGTAGTTTTTTAGAAAGTATTGGGAAAAAAATCAAACTCATTCTTACAAAGAAACAGAATCCCACATATACACAAATGAAAACCCAAGAACTCAGTGTACAAAGAGCTCCCTGGCTCCAAATTTCTCCTATGGCTTATGAAGCACTTTTGCCAACTCCCAGAAGAGAAAAAGGGACTTGTAGGGTAAACAGGTTGACAAAGAGTGACTAAAATATTTAAATTATATCATGGGGGAGAGGAATGGTTCATGAAAATCAAGGAGCTAATCCATCAAGCAAAGTGCCTCCCTCCATTCTATGCACATGTGATTATAGCCTCCTACATTGCAGAAACACTAAAAGAATACCACATTAGAGAAATAGGCAATTCCAAAGCTTTATATTTGTCTCTCACCACCCACTTTCCCTTAACATATATATTTAGTCATGCATTTCAACCATACATGAACATACATAAATTGTGGTGTCCAGAGCAGAAATCACGACCTTACAAAATAAAGGGGAATAACACCTTACAATGATTCCATCTGCAAAAGAAATTTGAATTGTGATTCATTTTTTTAAAAAGGCCAGAGCATTTCAGAAACAGCTAATAAATTTTATCCATGGCTCAACTTCGATGTACAATTCCTGACAACCACACTATTTTAAAAACAAATCTGTTTTATTGAGACATATTAAGCCAATATATTTCTGTCCAATGTGTACATTCCCTGGTCCTTGGTATATTCATAGTGGTGTGCATTCATCTCTTCAATCATTATTAATCTTTTTCAATAGCTCTATAATAATTTTAATAAAGAAAAACCAGAAGAATAAAGAAGGTATTATTCACCCCTCTATCCATTTGTTGACAGTGACATACAGAGATGATTTTCTGGCTGTCCTTGAACATCATTTTTCATTTATTTTTCATTTTTATTGATATGTTATCCTATACTACATCATGGGAAAAAAATAAACAATGAATGGCTTTTTTAAAGCTTTTGAAAAAATCTTTATTTTAAAATTATGAACTGTAACAGATATTAGATTGAAAGAAAATGTTGATTTTAAAAGGGTGTGTTCATAAATCAATAACTCAGAATAGATCTTTTTCCATGATTTCACAATGTTTACTGAATGTTTAGAAGGCACTGGATTTTGTTTCAAGGAAGCCATTCCTGATTTTCTGGACATCATTTGGCTGTTCTTGAGTGCAGAGTGGTTTTGACACAGGTATCCATAAAAAATGCATGCTCTTATGACATATTGTAATTTTTAGAAAGTATTGGATATAAAATCACACTCATTCTTACAAAGAAACAGAATCCACATATGCACAAATGAAAATGCAGGAACTCAGAGTAAAAATAGCTCCCAACTCCAAATTTCTCCTTTGGATTATGAAGGAATTTGCCAACACTCAGAGGAGAAAAAGGGATTTGTAGGGTCCAAGGAGTGTCAGTGAGTGACTCAAATATTTACAAGATATCATGGGGGAGAGGAATGGTTCATAAAAGTAAAGAATATAATCCATCAAGCAGAGTATACCGCCCTCCATGTTATGCATGCGTGATTATTGACTCCAACAATGAAGAAACACAAAAGGAAGAACACTTTAGAGAAATAGGTAATTCCAATGCTTCATGTATGTCTCTCACCACACTCTTTCTCTTAATATATATTTTTAGTGATGCCTATCATTCATACATGAATATACATATTCTTGAAATCTTGAGCAGAAATCATAACCTTAGAAAATAATGGGGTAAAACAACACACAATGGTGACATCTCCCACAGAAATTTGAATTGTGATTCATTTTCAAAAATTGGCCAAAGCATTTCTGAAACACTACTAATATCTATTTTCCATGGCTCAACTAGGGTGTACAATTCCTTCTATCCCAAGATTTTAAAACAAATTTGTTTTATTGAGACATATTAAAACAATATATATTTTATCCAATGTGTACATTCCCTGATCCTTTGTATATTCACAGTGGTGTGCATCCATCTCTTCAATCATTATTAACATTTTCAATAGCTCTATAATAATTATAATAAAAGAAGAAAACCCAGAAGAATAAAGAAGAAATTTATCACCTCTCAATCCATTGCAAACTCTGATATATAAAGGTGATTTTCTGGCTGTCCTAGAACAACCTTATTTGTTTATCTATCAGTTTTATGGATATTTGATCCAATACTACATCATGTGTACAAAGTGAACAATGAATGCCTCTTTTAAAGATGTTGAAAAGGTCTTTATGGGAAAAGTATGAACTAAAATGGATATTAGATTGAAAGAAAATGTTAATTTTAAAAGGGAGTGTACTTAAATCGATAACGCAGAGGAGAACTATTTCTATGATTTCACGATTGTTTACTGAATGTTCAGAATGCTCTGGATTTTGTTTCAAGGAATCCATTCCTGATTTTCTGAATATCATTTACCTGTTCTCATCTGCAGTGAGATTGTGATACAGGTATCTATATTTAAATTCCAGCTTTTATGACATATTGTAATTTTTTAGAAATTAATGAAAATAAAAATCAAACTCATTCTTACAAGAAACAAAATCCACATATTCACAAATGAAAACATAAGAATCCCCTGAGTACAAATAACTACAATCCTCTAAATTACTTGTATGTCTTATTAAGGACCTTGCAAAACACCCAGAATAGAAAAAGTGACTTGTAGTTCCACAAGGTGACAAAGATTGACTCAAATGCTTAAAAGATATCATGGGAGAAGGAATGGTTCATAAAAGTCAAGGACTAATTCATCAAACACGGTGTCAGGCACTCCATTCTATGCACATGTGGTTATTGCCTCCTACAATGAAGAGACACAAAAAGAAGACCACTTTAGAGAAATAGGTAATTCCAAAGTTTCATATTTGACTCTCACCACCCTCTTTCTGTTAATATATATTTTTAGTGATGCATATCAGTCATACATGAACATATATAAACTTGTAGTCTAGAGCAGGAAGCAATACATTAGAAAATAAAGGAAATAACACCTAACATTGGTCACATCTCCTGAAGAAACTTGAATTGTGATTCATTTTTAAAATTGGCCAGAGAATTTCAGAAACATGTCTAATAACTATTATCCATGGCTCTAATTGGGTGTACAATTCCTGCGTCCTCACAATTTTTAAAACCAATATGTTTTATTGAGATATATTTAACCAATATCCTTTTTATCCTATGTTTACATTCCTTGGTGGTTGATATATTCACTGTTGTGCATTCATTTCTTCAATCATAATTAAACCTTTTCAATAGCTCTATAATAATTATAATAAATAAGAAACACCAGAAGAATAAAGGAGAAATTATTCATCTCTCAATCCATTTGTTCACACTGACATACATAGGCATTTTTCTGGCTGTGCTTGAACGAATTTTTTTGGTTACTTATCAGTTTTATTGACATGTTATCCCAAACTACATCATGTGGACAAAGTGAACAATAGATGGCTTTTTTCAAGCTGTTGAAAAAGTCTTATTTTAAAATCATGAACTGAAACAGATATAAGATTGAAATAAAAAGTTAATTTTAAAAGGGGGTATAAGCAAATCATTAATTCTGTGGATATCTTTTTCCATGACTTCATGATTCTTTTCTAAATGTTAGGAAGGCTCCAGATTTTGTTTCAAATAAACCATTTCTTATTTTCTGGACATCATTGGGTGGTTCTAGAATCCAGAGTTATTGATGCCGATATTCATATATAAATACTAGCTCTAATGATATTTTGTAATTTTTGAGAAAGTTTTGGAAATAAAATCAAACTCATTCTTACAAAGAAACAGAATCCACATATAGACAAATGAAAACCCAGGAACTCAGAGTGCAAATAGTTCCAAGCATCCAAATTTTTCCTATGGTTCATGAAGGAACTTGGCAACACCCTGAATAGGAAAAGGGACTCGTAGGTTCCACAAGGTGAAAACGAGTGACTCAAATGATTACAAGATATCATGAGGGAGAGGAATGGTTCATAACAGTAAAGGAATTAATCCGTCAAGCTGAGTGTAACACCCTCCTTTCTATGCACACGTGATTATAGCATCCAATAATGAAGAAACACAAAAGGAAACCCACTTTAGAGAAATATGTAATTCCAAAGCTTCATTTTGTCTCTCACCACTGTCTTTCTTTTAATATACATTTTCATTGAGGCATATCAATTATACATGAACATACATAAACTTGAAGTCTAAAGCAGAAATCACAACCTTAGATAATAAAGTGGCATAACACCTTATGGTGGTACTGTCTCCAGCAGAAACTTGAATTGTGATTCATTTTTAAAAATTGGCAAATGAATTTCTGAAACTCAACTACTAACTATTATCCATGGTTCAACATGGGTGTACAATTCCTGTTATCCACACCATTTTTAAATCAAATCTGTTTTATTGAAACATATTAAACCAATATCTTTTTTATACAATGTGTACATTCCCTGGTCCTTGGTATATTCACAGTTGTGTGTAATCATCTCTTCAATCATTATGAAACCTTTTCAAAGCTCTATAATAATTATAATAAATAAAGAATTACCAGAAGAATGATGAAGAAATTATTCACATCTTAATGCATTTGTTGACACTGACATACATAGGTACTTTTCTGGTTGTGCTTGAACAACTTTTTTGTTTATCTATCAGGTTTATTAATATGTGATCCAATACTAAATCATGTGGGCAAAGTGAACAATGAATGGCTTTTAAAAATTTGTTGAAAAGGTCTTTATTTTAAAATTATGAATGAAACAGGTATTAGATTGAAAGAAAATGTAAAATTTAAAAGGGATTGTAGGTAAATCAATAATTCTGAGGAGATCTTATTCCTTCATTTCACGATTGATTACTGAATGTTTTGAAGGCTCCAGATATTGTTTCAAGGAAAACATTCCTGATTTTCTGGACATTATTAGGCTTTTATCCAGTGCAGAGAGAATGTGATGTAAGTATCCATATATAAATACCTGCTCTTTTGACATATTTTAAGTTTTCAAAAGTATTGGAAATAAAATCAAACTTATTCTTACAATGAAACACAAGTCACATATACACAAATGAAAACCCAGGAACTCAGTCTACAAATAGCTTTCAACCTCCAAATTTCTCCTATGCCTTATGAAGGACCTTGCCAACACCCAGAAGAGAAAAAGGGACTTGTAGTGACCACAAGGTGAAAAAGAGTGACCTAAATATTTACAAGACATATTGGGGGAGAAGAATGGTTCATAAAAGTCAAGGAACTAATCCATCAAGTAGAGTGTACTAACGTACATTCTATGCACGCGTGATTATTGTCTCCAATAATGAAGAAACACAAAAGGAAGCCCACTTTAGAGAAATATGTAATTCCAAAGCTTCATATTGTATCTCACCACACTCTTTCTTTTAATATATTTTTAGTGACACATATAAATTTTACAAGAACATACATAAATTGAAGTCTAGACCAGAAATCACAACATTAGAAAATAAAGTGGCATAACACCTTATGCTGGTCCCATCTCTAGCAGAAACTTGAATTGTGATTCATTTTTAAAAATTGGGAAAATCGTTTCTGAAACTCAACTACTAACTATTATCCATGGCTCAACTTGGGTGTACAATTCCTGACATCCCCACGATTTTAAAATCAAATCTGTTTTATTGAAACATATTAAATCAATATATTTTTTATCCAATGTGTACATTCCCTGGTCCTTGATATATTCAGAGTGGCGTGCATTGATCAGTTCAATCATTATTAAACCTTTTCATTGGATCTATAATAATTATAATAACTAAAGAAAACCCAGAAGAATAAAGAATAAAATATTCACCTGTCAAACCATTTTTTAACCTTGACATATATAGGTGTTTTGTGGTTGTCCTTGAACCACAATTTTTGTTTATCTATCAGTTTTATTGATATGTGATCCCATACAACATCATGTGGACAAAGTGAAAAATGAATGCCTTTTTTAAACTTTTGAAAAGGTCTTTATTTTAAAATTATGAAATGAAATGGATATTTAATTGAAAGAAAATGTTAATTTTAAAAGGGAGTGTAGGTAAATCCTTAATTCAGAGGAGAACTTTTACCAAGATTTCACGATTTTTTTCTGACTGTTTACAAGTCTCCAGATTTTGTTTCAAAGAAACCATTCCCAATTTTATGTAAATAATTTGGCTGTTCTCGAGGGCAGTTAGATTGTGAGACAGGTATCCATATATAAATACCAGTTCTTATGTCATATTGTAATTTCTTAGAAAATATTGGAAATAAAATCAAACTCATTCTTACAGAGAAACAGAATCCACGTATCCACAAATTAAACCCAAGAACTCAGAGTACAAATAGCTCCCAGCCCCGAAATTTTTCCTATGGCTTATGAAGTACCTTGCCAACACCCAGAAGAGAAAAAGGGATTTTTACAGTTCACAAGGTGAGAAAGATGACTCAAATGCTTACAAGATATCATGGCAAAGATATCATAAAATTCAAGGAACTAATCCATCAGGCAGAGTGTACCTCCCTCCATTCTATGTATGTGTGATTATAGGCTCCAACAATGAAGAAATGCAATAGGAAGGCCACTTTTTAGAAATAGGTAATTCCAAATCTTAATAATTTTCTCTCACCACCCACTTTCTCTTAATATATATTTAAGTGAAGCATATCAGTCAAACATTAACATACATAAACTTGAAGTCTAGAGCAGAAATCACAACCTTAGAAAAAAAGGGGCATAACACCTTACAGATGTCCGATACTCACATTTCCAGCAGAAACATGAATTTTGATTCATTTTAAAAATAGGCCAGAGGATTTCTGAAACACGACTACTAACTTATCCATTGCTCAACTTGTGTGTAAAATTACTGACATCCCCACAAATTTAAAAACAAATATGTTTTACTGAGATATATTAAACCAATATCTTTTATATCCAATGTGTTCATACCCTGGTCCTTGGTATAGTCACAGTGGTGTGCATTCATCTCTTAAATAATTTTTAAACATTTTCAGTTGCTCTATAATCATTATAATAAATAAAGAAAATCCTGAAGGATAAAGAAGAAACTATTCACCTCTCAATCTATTTGTTGACACTGACATTCATTTGTGTTTTGCTGGCTGTCCTTGAACAACTTTTTTGTTTATCTAATAGTTTTATTGATATTTGACCCCAATCAATATCATGTGGGAAAAGGGAACAATGAATAGTATTTTTAAAGCTGATGAAAATGCCTTTATTTAAAATTTTTAACTAAAATGGATATTCAATTGAAAGACAATATTAATTTTAAAAAGGGAGTGTATGTAAATCAATAATTATGAAGAGATCATTTTCCATGATTTCACAATTGTTTACTGAATGTCTAGAAGGCTTGTGATTTTGTTCAAGGAAACCATTCTTCATTTTTTGGACAAAATTGGGCTGTTCTCACGTGCAGAGTCATTGTGTTCCAGAGATCCATAAGTAAATACCTGCTCTTATGGCATATTGAAATTTTTTAGAAAGTATTGGAAATAAAATAAAATGCATTTTTACAAAGAAACAGAATCCCCATATACACAAATGAAATCCCAGGAACTCAGAGTACAAATATCTCCCAGCCTCCAAATTTCTCCTACGGCTTATGAAAGACCTAGCCAAAATGCAGAAGAGAAAAAGGGATTTGTAGGGTCCACAAGGTGACAAAGAGTAACTCAAGTGATTAAAAGATATCATAGGGGAGAGGAATCATTCATAAAAGTAAAGGAACTAATCCATCAAGCAGAGTGTACTGTCTTCCATTCTATCCACGTGTGATTATAACCTCGAACAATGAAGAAACACTAAAGGAAGACACTTTAGAGAAATATTTATTTCCAGAGCTTCATATTTGTCTCTCACCACCTTCTTTCTCTTATTATATATTTTAGTGATACATAACAATTATACATAAACATACATAAACTTGAAGTCTAGAGCAGAAATCACGACCTTACAAAATATAGGGGCATAACATCATACAATGATCTCCTCTCTAGCAGAAATATGAATTGTGGTTCATTTGGAAAATTAGCCAGAGTGTTTCTGAATCACAACTAATAACACTTACCATGGCTAAACTTGGGAGTACAATTCCTGACATCCCCACGGTTTTTAAAACAAATCTCTTTTATTGAGAAATATTAATCCAATGTGTACATTCATGGTCCTTGGTATATTCACAGAGTTTTGCATTCATCTATTCAATCATTATTAAACAATTTCAATAGCTCTATAATAATTATAATAAATAAAGGAATAGCAGAAGAATAAAGAAGAAATTATTCATCTCTCAATACTTTTGTTGACACTGACATACATAGGTCTTTTTCTGGCTGTCTTTAAACACATTTTTGTTTATCTATCAGTTTTATTGAGATGTGATCACATACTACATCATGGAGATGAAGTGAACAAGTAATGGCTTTTATAAAGCTGTTGAAAAGTTCTTTATTTTAAAATTATGAATTGAAACAGATATTAGATTGACAGAAAATATTAATTTTAAAAGGGAGTGTATGTAAATTGATCATTCAAAGTAGATATTTTTCCATGATTTCAATGTTGTTTACTGAATGTTTAGAAGGCTCCTGAATTTGTTTCAAGGAAACCATTCCTGATTTTCTGGACATCACCAGGCTGTACTCAGTTGTAGCAATAATGTGATGCTTTTATCCATATATAAATAGCTTCTCTTATGACATATTGTATTTTTTAAGAAAGTATTGGAAATAAAATCAAACTCATTCTTACAAAGAAACAGAATCCACATATAGACAAATGCAAACCAAGGAACTCAGAGTACAAAGATCTCCCAGCCTCCAAATTTCTCCTATGTCTTATGAAGGACATTGCCAACACCCAGAAGTGAGGAGGGGACTTTTAGAGACATCAAGGTGACAAAGAGTGACTCAAATGTTTACAATGTATCATTGGGGAGATGAATGGTTCATAAAAGTCAAGGAACTAAACTACCAAGCAGTTTGTACTGCCCTCGAGTCTGTGCTCATGTGATTATACCCTTCAACAATGAAGAAACACAAAAGGAATACCACTTTAGAGAAATAGGTAATTTGAAAGTTCTGTATTTGTCTCTCAACACTCTTTTCCTTTTATTATATATTTTTAGTGAAGCATATCATTCATACATGAACATTCATGAGCTTGAAGTCTAGAGCAGAAATCACAGCCTTAGAAAATAAAGGGGCAAAACACCTTACATTGGTCTCATCTCCAGCAGAATCTTGAGTTGTGATTCATTTTAAAAATTGGCCAGAGAATTAAAAAACGTGATTAATAACTATTATCAATGGTTCAACTTCAGAGTACAATTCCTGACATCCCAATTATTTTTAAAATGAATTTGTTTTATTGATTCATATTAAGTCAATATCATTTTTATCCAATGAGTACATTACCTGTTCTTTGGTATAATTACAGAGGGGTGCATTCCTCTCTTCAAATATTATTAAACCTTTTCAATAGCTCTATAATAATTATAATAAATATAGAAAAACCAGATGAATAAAGAAGTAATTATTCAGCTCTCAATCAATTTGTTGACACTAACATACATACGTGTTTTCTGGCTGTCCTGGAACAAATTTTTTTGTTTATCTACCACGTTTATTGATATGTGATCACATACTACATCATGTGGAAAAAGTGAACAATTAATGGCTTTTTTAAAGCTGTAAAAAAGGTCTTTATTTTAAAATTATGAACTGAAACCGATACTAGATTGAAAGAATATGTTAATTTTAAAAGAGAGTGTAGGTAAATTCATATTCAGGGGAGATATTTTTCCGTGATTTCACAATTGTTTACTGAATGTTTAGAAGGCTCCCAATTATGTTTCTAGGAAACCTTTCCTGATTTTCTGGACATCATTGGGCTGTTCTCGAATGCAGAGAGATTGTGATGCAGGTATCCATATAAAAATACGTGCTATTATGACATATTGCAATTTTTTAGAAACTATTGGAAATAAAATCAAACTAATTCTTACAAAGAAACAGAATCCACATATAGCCAAAAGACAACTCAGGAACTCAGAGTAAAAATCACTCCCAGCCTCCAAATTTCTCCTATGGCTTATGAAGTACCTTTCAAACACCCAGAAGAGAAAAAGGGATATGTGAGGTCCACAAGGTAACACAGATTGACTCAAATACTTACAAGATATCATGGGGGAGAAGCATGGTTCATAAAAGTCAAGGAACTAATGCATTAAGCAGAGTAAACCAGCCTCATTCTATGCATGTGTGATTACAGCCTCCATCAATGAAGGACACAAATGGAAGACCACTTTAGAGAAAGAGGTAATTCCAAAGCTTCACATTGGTCTCTCACCACACTATTTCTCTAAATATATATTTTTGGAGTTGCATATCAGTCATACATGAACATACATAAATTTGAAGTTTAGAGTAGAAATCATTACTTTTGAAAATGAAGAGGCATAACACCTTACAATGGTCCCATCTGTAGCAGAATCTTGAATGGTGATTCATTTTTAAAAATTGGCCAGAACATTTTCTGAAACATGGTTAATAACGATTATCCATGGCTCAACTTGGGTGTACAATTCCTGACATCCTCACAATTTTTAAAATAAATAAGTTTTATTGAGATTTATTAAAGCAATATATATTTTTTATCTAATGTGTACATCCATGGTCCGAGGTATATTCACAGTTCTGTGCATTCATCTCTTCAATCATTATTAAACCTTTTAAATTACATTATAATAATTATGATAAATAAAGGAATACCAGAAGAATAAATAACAAATTATACAGCTCTGAACCCATTGACATACATAAGTTTTTTTCTGGCTGTCCTTGAATAAGTTTTTTGTTTATCTATCAGTTTTATTGATTTGTGATCCCATACTACATCATGAAGAAAATGTGAACAATGAATGGCTTTTTTAAAGCTGCTGAAAATGTCTTTATTCTAAAATTATGACTAAAACGTATATTACATTGAAAGAAAATGTTAATTTTAAAAGGAAGTTTAGGTAAATTAATAATTATGAAGAGACCTTTTTCCATGATTTCATCATTGAATACTGAATGTTTAGAAGGCCCCAGGTATTGTTTCAAGGAAACCATTCCTGATTTTGTAGACATCATAGGGATTTTCTCCAGTGGAGAGTGATTTTGATGCAGGTGTCCATATATAAATACCTGCTCTTATGACATATATTCATTTTTAGAAAGTATAGGAAATAAAATCAAACTCATACTTAGAAGGAAACAGAATCCATATATACACAAATGAAAACACAGAAACTGAAAGAACAAATAGCTCCCCAATTCCAAATTTAAGTTATGACTTATGAAGGACCTTGCCAACACCCAGAAGAGAAAAAGGGACTTGTGGAGTCCCCAAGGTTACAATGAGTAACTCAAATGTTTACAAGATTTCACAGAGTAGAGGAATAGCTCGTACAATTCAAGGACTTAACCTCAAATAAATTGTACCATCCACCATTCTATGCACGTGTGATTATAGACTCCAACAATAAAAAAACACACGATGAAGACCTCTTTGGAGAAGTAGGTAATTCCAAAGCCACATATTTGTCTCTCACCAACCACTTTCTCTTAATAAACATTTTTAGTGATGCATATCTCTTATTCATGAACATATATAAATTTGAAGACTGGAGGAGAAATCAAAACATTAGAAAATCAAGGGGCTTAACACCTTACAGTGGTCCCATACACTTATCTCCAACAAAAACTTTAAATGTGATCCATTTTATAAAACTGTCCACAGCATTTCTGAAACATGACTAATAACTATTATCCATGTCTCAACTTGGGTGTAAAATTCCGGACATCCACATGATTTTTGAAACCAATCTGTTTTATTGAGACATATTGAATCAATATCTTTTTAAAACAATGTGTACATTCCCTGCTCCTTGGTATATTCAGAGTGGTGTGCATTCATCTCTTCCATCATTATAAAATCTTTTCAATGGCTCTATAGTAATTATAATAAATATTGGAAAATCAGAATATTAAAGAAGAAATCATTGACCTCACAATCCATTTGCTGAACCTGACATACAAAGGTGTTTTTCTGGCTGTCCTTGAACAACTCTTTTTTATTTTCTTATCAGTTTTATTGATATGTGATCCCATACTCATCATGTGGACAAAGTGAACAATAAATGTCTTTTTTAAAGCTATTGAAAATGTCTTCATTTTAAAATTATCAACTGAAACATATATTAGATTGAAATTAAATGTTAATTTTAAAAGGAAGTGTAGGTAAATCAATAATTCTAAGAAGATATTTCTCCATGATTTCACGATTGTTTACTGAATATTTAGAAGGATCTGTATTTTGTTTCAAGTATACCATTCCTGATTTTCTAGGCATCAATGGGCTGCTCTTGAGTGCAGAGGGTTTGTGATGCAGGTGTCTATATATAAATACCTGCTCTTATGACATACTGTAATTTTTTTAGAAAGCATTGGAAATAAAAATCAAACTCATTCTTACAAACAGAATCCACCTATACAGAAATAAAAATCTAGGAAAACAGAACAAATAGCTCCCAGCCTCCAAGTTTATCTTATGGCACATGAATGACCTTGAAAACCCCCAGAAGGAAAAAAGGACTTGTAGGGTATACAAGGTGAAGCAAGTGACTCAAATGATTACAAGATATCATCAGGGAGAAGAATGGGTCATAAAAGTCAAGGACCTAATCCATGAAGAGAGTGTACCACCCTCCATTCTATGCACACATGATTATAGCCTCCAACAATGAAGAAACAAAAAATGAAGACCATTTTTGAGATATAGGTGATTCCAAAGCTTCATATTTGTCTCTTACCTCCCACTTTCTTTATTATTTATTGTTTGTGATGCATATCAATCATACATGAACATACATAAACTTGAAATTTAGAGAAGAAATCACAAACTTAGAAAATAAAGAGGCATAACACCGAATATTGGTCCCATCTCCAGCAGAGACTTGAATTGAGATTCATTTTTTAATAATTGGCCAGAGCATCTTTGAAATAAGACTAATAACTATTAACCATGGGTCCACTTAGGAGTACAATTCCTAACATACTCACAATTTTTAAAGTAGATCTGATTTATTGAGACACATTAAACCAATAATTTTTTATCTAATGCGTACATTACTTGGTCCTTGGTATATTTGCAGTTGTGGGCATTCATTTCTTCAATCATTATTAAACATTTTCAAAAGCCCTATAATAATTATAATAAATACAGAAAAACCAGAAGAATAAAGAAGAAATTATTCACTGTTCAATTATGTTGTTGGCCCAGACTTACATTGGTGTTTTTCTGGCTGTCCTTGAACAACTATTTTTGTTCATCTATCAGTTTTATTGATATGTGATCCCATACTAAATCATGTGGACAAAGTGAAAAATGAATGGCTTTTTAAAAGCTGTTGAAAATTTCTTTATTTTAAAATTATGAACTAAAATGAATATTAGACTGTAAGAATATGTTAATTTTAAAAGAGGAAGTAGGTAAGTCAATAAATTAAATGAGATCTTTTTCCATTATTTCATGATTGTTTATTGAGTGTTCAGAAGGCTTCTGATTTTTTTTCAAGGAAACCATTTATGATTCTCTGGACATAATTGGGCTGTTCTTGAGTGCAGATTGATTATGATGTCGGTATCCATAAATAAATACCTGTTCTAATGACATAAAGTATTGGAAATAAATTCAAACTTATTCTTACAAAGAAACAGAATGACATATACACAAATGAAAACCCAGAAACTCAGAGTACAAATAGCTCACAGCCTCCAAATTTCTCCTATGGCCCATGAAGGATATTTCCAACATGCAGATGAGAAAAAGGGATTTGTAGGGTTCACAACATGAGAAAGAGTGACTCATATGTTTGCAAGATATAATTGGGGAGAAGAATGGTTCATAAAAAACAAGTAACTAATCCATGAAAACGAATTTGTTGCTCTGCATTCTATACATGTGTGATTATAGCCTCCAACAATGAAGAAACACAAAAGGAAGACCACTTTTAGAGAAAAAGGTGATTCCAAAGCTTCATATTTGTCTTTCATCTCCCTCTTTTTCTTAATATATAATTTTAGTGATACATAGAAATCATACATGAACATACATAAACTTGAAATCAAGAGTAGAAAACAAGAACTTAGAAAATAAGGCCTAACATTTTACAGTGGCCCCATCTCCAGCAGAAACTTGAATTGACATTCATTTTTAAAAATTGCCCAGAGCATCTTTGAAAGATGTCTAATAACTATTATCCCATCCTCCACTTGGGTGTACAATTCATGACATTCCCACAATTTTCAAAACAAATCTGATTTATTGAGACATTTTAAAACAATATCTTTTTTATCCAATTTGTACATTACCTGGTCCTTGGTATATTCACAGTGGTGTGCATTAATTTCTTCAATCATTATTAAATATTTTCAATAGTGCTATGATAATTATAATAAATAAAGAAAATCCAGAAGTATAAAGAAGAAATTATTCGCCTCTCAATTCTTTTGTTGACACTGACATACACAGATGTTTTCCTGGCTGTCCTTAAATAACTTTTTTAAAAAATCTATCAGCTTCATTGATATGTGATCTCATACTACATCATGCGGACAAAGTGAACAATGAATTAATTTTATTAAGCTGTTGAAAATGTCTTTATTTTAAAATTATAAACTGAAATGGATATTAGATTGAAAAAATATGTAAATTTTAAAAGAGAAAGTAGGTTAATAGATAATTCAGATGATATCGCTTCCCATGATTTCACGATTGTTTATTGAATGTTAAGAGTCTCTGGATTTGGTTTCAAGGAATCTATTCCTGATTTCCTGGACATCATTGGGCTGTTCTCGAGTGCTGATTGTTTGTGATGCAGGTATCCATATATAAATACCTGCTCTTATGGCATATTGTACTTTTTAAGAAAGTATTGGAAATAAAATCAAACTCATTCTTACAAAGAAACAGAATCCACATATACACAAATTAAAATCAAGGAACTCAGAGTACTAGTAGCTCCCAGCCTCCAAATTTCTGCTATGGCCCATGAATGACATTGCCAACACCCAGAAGAGAAAAAGGGACTTCTATGGTCCCCAATGTGTCAAAGAATGACTCAAATCTTTACAGGATATCATGGGAGAGAAGAAGGTACATAAAAGTCAAGGACCTAATCCATGAAGCAGAGTTTACTACCCTCCTTTCTATGCACGTGTGTTTATAGCCTCCAAAATGAAGAAATAGGCAATTCCAAAGCATCATATTTGTCTCTCACCTCCCTCTTTCTCTTTATATATATTTTTACTGATGCATATCAGTCATACATGAACATACATAAACTTGAAGTCTAGAACAGAAATCACAAACTTAGGAAAAAAGGAGCATAACACCTTACTGTTGCCCCATCTCCAGCAGAATCTTGAATAGTGATTCATTTTTAAAAATTCCCAGAGCATTTCTGAAACATAACTAATAAATATTATCCATAGCTCAACTAGGGTGTACAATTCTTGACATCCCCATGATTTTTAAAACACCTCTGTTTTATTGAGACATATTAAACCAATATTATTTTTATCCAGTGTGTACTTTCCCAGGTCATTGGTATATTCACAGTGGTGTGCATTCATCTCTTCAATCATTATTAAACATTTTCAATAGCTCTATAAGAATTATAATAAATAAATTACCAGAAAAATAAAGAAGAAAATTTTCACACCTCAATTCTTTTGCTGACACTGACATACATAGGTTTTCTTCTGGCTTTCCTTGAACAAGTGTTTTTGCTTATCTATCAATTTTATTGATATGTGAGCCATACAACATCATGTGGACAATGTGAACAATGAAAGCCTTTTTAAAAGTTGTTGAAAATGTCTTAATTTTAAAATTATGAACTGAAATGAATATTAGATTGAAAGAAAATTTTAATTTTAAATGGGACTGTACATCAATAGATAATTCAAAGTAGATCTGTTTCCATGATTTCATGATTGTTACTGAATGTTTAGAAGGCTCTCAATTTTGTTTCAAGGAAACCATTTCTGATTTTCTGAACATCATTTGGATGTTCTTGAGTGCAGAGTATTTGTGATGCAGGTATCCATATATAAATTCTTGCTCATATGACATATTGTAATTTTTTAGAAAGTTTTTGAAATAAAATAAACTCATTCTTAAAAAGAAACAGAATCCACATATGAAAACCCAGGAAGTCAGGGTACCAATAGCTCCCAGCATCACAATTTCTCCTATGGCTTATGAAGGACCTAGCCAAAACCCAGAATAAAAAAGGGATTTGTAGGGTCCACAGGGTGACAAGAGTAACTCAAATGTTTACAAGATATCATGGGGAAGAGGAATGTTTCATAAAAGTCAAGGACCTAATCCATGAAGCATAGGGTACCACCTTCCATTCTAACCACACATGATTATAGCCACCAAAAATGAAGAAACACTAAAGGAAGACCATGTTAGTGAAATAGGTAATTCCAAAGATTCATATTTGTCTCTCACCACCCTCTTTCTCTTAATAAATATTTTTAGTGATGTATATCAGTCATACATGAACATAAATAAACTTGAACTCTAGAGCAGAAATCATAACTTTAGAAAATGAAGAAGCATAACACATTACAATGGTCCCATTTCTAGCAGAAACTTGAATGGTGATTCATTTTTAAAAACTGGCCAGAGCATTTTCTGAAACATGGCTAATAATGATTATCCATGGGTAAACTTGGGTGTACAATTCCTGACATCCACATGATTTTTAAAACAAATCTGTTTTATTGAGATATATTAAAGCAATATATTTTTTTATCTAAAGTGTACATCCATGGTCCGAGGTATAGTCACAGTTTTGTACATTGATCTCTTCAATCATTATTAAACCTTTTCCATAGCTCTATAATAATTATGATAAATAAAGAAATACCAGATGGGTAAATAAGAAATTATTCAACTCTCCATCCATTTGTTGACACTGACATACATAAGTTTTATCTGGCTGTCCTTGAACAAGTTTTTTTATTTATCTATCAGTTTTATTGATTTGTGATCCCATACTATGCCACGTGGAAAAGGTGAACAATGAATGGCTTTTTTAAAGCTGCTGAAAATGTCTTTACTCTAAAATAATGACTAAAATGTATATTACATTGAAAGAAAATGTTAATATTAAAAAGATGTTTAGGTAAATCAATAATTCTGAAGAGATCTTTTTCCATGATTTCACAATTGCTTATTGAATATTTAGAAAGCTCCAGATATTCTTTCCAGGAAACCATTCCTCATTTTATTGACATCATAGGGGTTTTCTCCAGTACAAAGTGAATGTGATGCAGGTGTCCATATATAAATACCTGCTCTTACGACATATATTCATTTTTAGAAAGTATCAGAAACAAAATCAAACTCATTCTTAGAAAGAAACAGAATCCACATATAGACAAAGGAAAACCATGATCTCAGAGTACTAATAGCTCTCATATTCCAAATTTCTCCTATGGTTTATGAAGGACCTTGCCAACACCCAGAAGAGAAAAACGGAATTGTAGGGTCCACGAGATAACATAGAGTGTCTGAAATGATTACAAGATATGAGGGAGAGGATTGGTTCATAAAAGTCAAGCACCTTATCCATCAAGCGGAATGTACCACCCTCCATTCTATGCATGGGTGATTATAGCCTCCAACAATGAAGAAACACAAAAGGAAGACAACTTTAGAGAAATAGGTAATTCCAAACTTCATATTTGTCTCTCACCACCCTCTTTCTCTTTATATATATTTTTAGCAATACATATCAATTATTCATGAACATATATAACTTTGAAGTCTAGAGCAGATAACACAGCCTTAGAAAATAAAGGGCATAACACCTTACAATGGTTCCATCTCCAGCAGAACCTTGAATTGTGATATATTTTCATAAAATTGCCAGACCTTTTCTGAAAAATGACTGATAACTATTATCCATGTCTCAACTTGGATGTACAACTCCTGACATTCCCATGATTTTTTTTAAAATTATGAATTTATTAAGAAATAGAATATACAGAAATGTGCAAAGACTGTATGCACAACATGGAAGCTTTCAATAATTAGCAAGAACTGGCAGAAACATCTTTCTAAAAACAGTTAAAGGATTTCAGTAACAGGGCAAGTGCCAAATCAATAAAATATCTACTTAGAAGTGGTAGGATCTCATGGACCCTTTTAAAACAAATCTGTTTCATTGATTCATAATAAAACAATAACTTTTTTATCCAATGTGTACATTTCCTGATCCTTGGTATATTCACCATAGTGTGCATTCATCTCTACAATCATTATAAAACATTTTCAATAGCTTCATAATAATTATAATAAATTAAGAAAAACCCAAAAATAAAGAATAAATTATTCACCTCTCAATCCACTTGTTGACTCGTCATACACAGGAGATTTCTGGCCATCCTTGAACAACTTTTCAAATTTACCTATCAGTTTTATTGATATGTGATCCTATACTACCTCATGTGGGCAACATGAACAATGAATGGCTTTTTAAAAGATGTTGAAAAGGTTTTTATCTTAAAGTTATGAACTGCAACAGATATTAGATTGAAAGAAAATGTTAATTTTACAAGGGAGTGTAGATAAATCGATAATTCTGAGATTTTTTCCATGATTTCATGATTATTTACTGAATATTTAGAAGTCTTCTGGATGTTTTTGCAAGGAAACCATTTCTGATTTTGTGGACATCATTGGGCTGTTCTCGAGTGCAGATGGCTTGTGATGCAGGGATCCATTTATAAATCCCTGCTATTATGACTTATTGTAAGTTTTTAGAAAATATTGGAAATAAAATCAAACTAATTCTTAGTAAGAAACAGAATCCATTTATACACAAATGAAAACCCAGGAAATCAGAGTCCAAATAGCTCCCAGCTTCCTAATTTATCCTTTGACTTATGAAGGAACTTGCTAACACCCAGAAGAGAAAAAAGGGAATGTATGGTCCACAAGATGATATGGAGTGACTCAAATGTTTGCATGATATCATTGGGTGGGAGGAATGATTTATAAACGTGAAGGACCTAATCCATCAAGAAGAATGTACCACACTACATTCTTTGCATAGGTGATTATAGACTCCAATAATGAAAAAACACTAAATGCATAGCACCTTAGAGAAATAGGTAATTCCAAAGTTTTTTATTTGTTTCTCACCATGCACTTTCTCTTAATATATATATTTTAGTGATGCATATCAATCATACATGAACATGCAAAAACTTGAAGTTTAGAACAGAAATCATGATCTTAAACAATAAAGGAGCATAATGTCTTACAATGGTTCCATCTCCAGCAGAAACTTGAATTGTGATTTATTTTCATAAAATGGCCAGAGATTTTTTGAAAAAATACTAATAACTATTATCCATATCTCCACTTGGGTGTACAATTCCTGTCATCCCCATAATTTTTAAAACAAATTTGTTTTACTGAGACATATTAAACCATTATCTTTTTTATCCAATGTGTACATTCCCCGGTCCTTGGTATAATCTCAGTGGTGTGCATTCATCTCTTCACTCATTATTAAACCTTTTCAATAGCTCTGTAATAACTATATTAAATAAAGAAAAACCAGAAAAATAAAGAAGTTATTATTCACCTCCTAATCCATTTGTTGACACTGACATACTTAGGTGTTTTACTGGCTGTCTTTGAACAATTTTTTTCTTTATCATTTTTATTGATATGTGATCCCTTACTACATCATGTGGACAAAGTGAACAATGAATGGCTTTTTAAAAGGTGTTGAAAGGTCTTTCTTTTAAAATTATCAACTGAAATGTATATTAGATTGAAAGAAAATGTTAATTTTAAAAGGGAGTGTAGGTAAATCAATAATTCTGAGGAGATCCTTTTCCATGATTTCATGATTGTTTACTGAATGTTTAGAAGGGTCTGGATTTTGTTTCTAGGAAATGATTCCTGATTTTCTGGACATCATTGAGCTGCTCTCAAGTGCAGAAGGTTTGTGATACAAGGATCCATTTATAAGTCCCTGCTATTATGACTTATTGTAAGATTTTAGAAAATATTGGAAATAAAATCATACTCATTCTTAGAAAGAAACAGAATCCACTTATACACAAATGATAAATCAGGAACTCAGAGTAAAAATAGCTTTCAGACTCCAAATTTCTCCTATGGCCCAAGAATGACCTTGTCAACACCCAGAAGAGAAAAAGGACTTTTAGGGTCCACAATATGACATAGAGGGACTCAAATGTTTACCAGAAATCATGAGGGAGAAGAATGGTTCATAAAAATCAAGCACCTTACCCATCAAGCAGAGTGTACCACCCTCCATTCTATACATGGTTCATTATAGCCTCCAACAATGAAGAAACAGAAAAGGAAGACCAATTTAGAGAAACAGGTAATTCCAAAGCTTCGTATTTGTTCCTTACCACTCTCTTTCTCTTAATATATATTTTTAGTGATGTATATCAGTCATTCATGAACATACATGATATTGAAATCTAAAGCAAATTTCACAGCCTTAGAAAATAAAAGGGCATCACATCTTACAATGGTCCCATCATCAGCAAAAACTTAATTGTGATTCATATTAAAAAAACTGCCAGAGCATTCCTGAAACATGGCTAATAATTATTAACTGTGGCTCCACTTGCATGTACAACTCCTGACATCCCCTTGATTTTTAAAATAAATATCTTTTATTGAGACATATTAAACCGATATCTTTTTTTTTTAATTATGGGTAAAAATCAAAATTCTCACAATACATACAAACATTTGCAAAATGATATATAAATATATATGCATATATGTGTATTTGCTTACAAAAATGCTATATATATATATATACACATATTCCAAGAGGTGCTTAGATCACCCAAAACACTACACGGAACCCACTGGGATTCCCATGCTGCCCACCTCCCACACCTCCCACCACATCCCACACAAACATCTTTTTTATCCAATGTGTACATTACCTGGTCCTTGGTATATTCACAGTGGTGTGCATTCATCGCTTCAATCATTATTAAACATTTTCAATAGCTCTATAATAATTTTAATAAATAAAGAAAATCCAGAAGACTAAAGAAGGAATTATTCATCTCTCAATCCATTTGTTGACACATACATAGGTGTTTTTCTCATTGTACTTGAACAAAACTTTTGTTTATCTATCAGTTTTATTTATATGTGATCCCATACTACTTCATGCAGAAAAGTAACAATGAATGGATATTTTAAAGCTGTTGAAATGGTCTTTATTTTACAATTTGAACTGAAACAGATATTAAATATAAAGAAAATGTTGATTTTCAAAAATAGTGTACGTAAATCCATAATTCAGAGGAGACCTTTTTCATAATTTCATGAATGTTTACTGAATGTTTAGAAGGCTCCAGATTTTGTTTCAGGAAACCACTCCTGATTTTCTGGATATGAATTCACTCTTAAGTGCACCTAGATTGTGAAGAAGGTATCCATCTATAAATACCTGCTTTTATGACATATTGCAATTTTTTAGAATGTATTGCATAAAAAATCAAACTCATTCTTACAAAGAAACAGAATCCACATATGCATAAATAAAAACCAAGGGACTCAGAGTACAAAACGCTCCCAGCCTCCAAATTATTCCTATGGCTTATGAAGGAACTTGCCAACACCCAGAAGAGAAAAATCGACTTGTAGGGTCCACAAGGTGTCAATGAGTGAACAAAATGTTCACAAGATATCATGGGGGAGAGGAATAGTTCTTAAAAGTAAAGGCCCTAATCCATCAAGCAGAGGCTACTGCCCTCCATTCTAACCTCCAACTTGATTATAACCTCCAACAATTGAAAAACACATAAGACAAATTTATGGAAATAAATTTCCAAATCTTCATAATTGTCTATCACAATCCTCTTTCTCTTAATATATATGTTTAGTGATGTATATCAATCATACATGAACATACATAAACTTGAAGACTGGAGCAAAAATCATGACCTTAGAAAATAAAGGGACCTAACACCCTACTGTGGTCCCATACAAACATCTCAAGCAGGAACTTGATTTGTCATTCATCTTTAAAAATTGGTCAGAGAATTTCTGAAACATGACTAATAACTATTAACCATGTCTCAACTTGAGTGTACAATTCCAGACATCCCCACAATTTTTAAAACAAATCTCTTTTATTGAGACATATTAATCCAATAATGTTTTTATGAAATGTGTACATTCCCTGGTCCTTGGTATATTCACAGTGGTGTGCATTTCTCTCTTCAATCATTATTAAACCTTTTCAATAGCTCTATATTAATTATAATGAATAAAGTAAAATGAGAAGAATAAAGAAGGAATTATTCACCTATCAATCCATTTGTTGACACTGACACATATAGCTGTTTTTCCATCTGTACTTGAACAACTTTTTTGGTTTATCTATCAGTTTTATTGATATGTGATACCATAGTACATAATGTGGACAATGTGAACAATGAATGGCTTTTTTTAAGCTGTTGAAAAGGTCTTTATTTTCAAACTCTGAACTGAAACGGATATTAGATTGAAGATAAGTTAAAATTAAAGGGGAGTGTGGGTAAATAGATAATACTGAGGGAATCTTTTTCCATGATTTCATTATTGCTTACTGATTGTTTAGAAGGCTCTGTATTTTGTTTGAAGGGAACCATTCCTGATTTTCTGGACATCATTGGGCTCTTCTTTAAGGCAGAGAGATTGTGATGCAGGGATTCATATATAAATACCTGCTTTTATGACATATTATAATTTTTTATAAAATATTAGAAATAAAATCAAATGCATTCTTACAAAGAAACATAATCCACATATACACAAATAAAATTGCAGGAACTCAGAACATATAGCTCTCAGCATCTAAATTCCTACTATGTCTTATTAAGAAGCTTGCCAACATCCAGAAGAGAAAAGGGGACTTGTAGAGTCCTCAAGGTCACAAAGAGTGACTCAAATGTTTTAAAGGAAACATGGAAAGAGGGATAGTTCATAAAATCAAGGACCTAAGCCATTAAGCAGAGTGTACTACCCTCAATTTTATCCATATGTGAATATAGCCTCCAACAATGAAGAAACACAAAAGCAAGACCACTTTAGAGAAATAGGTAATTCCAAAGCTTCATATGTGCTTCTCACAACCCTCTTTCTTTTAATATATATTTTTAGTGATGCATATCATTCATAAATGAATATAAATAACCTTGAAATGTAGAGCAGACTTCAAGAACTTAGAACAAAAAGGGGCATAACAACTTCCAGTGTTTTCATCTACAACAGAAAACTGAATTGTGATTCATTTCTTAAATGGGACAGAACATTACTGTACCATGACTAGTAATGATTATCCATGGCTCCACTTGCGTGTACAATTCCTGACGTCCACATGAATTTTAAAACAATCTGTTCTATTGAAACATATAAAAGCAATAGCTTTTTTATTCAATGTGTGTATTCCCTAGTCCTTGGTATATTCACAGAGGTGTGCATTCATCCATTCAATCATTATTAAACCCTTTCAATAGTTCTAAAATAATTATAATAAATCAAGAAAAATCAAAAGAATAAAGAAGAAATTTTTCACTTCTCACTCCATTTGTTGACACTGACATACATAGGTGTTTTTCTGTCTGTCCTTGAACAAAATTTTGTATTTATCTATCAGTTTTATTGATATGTGATCCCATCCTACATCATGTGGACAAAGTAAACAATGACTGGATTTTTAAAAGCTGTTTAAAAGGTCTTTATTTTTAAATTATGAACTGAAATGGATATTAGATATAAAGAAAGTGTTATTTTTAAAAGGGAGAGTTTGTAAATTGATATATCTGAGATCTTTTTCCATGATTTCACAATTGTTTACTGAATGTTTGGAAGTATCCAGATTTGGTTTCAAGGAAACCATTTCTGATTTTCTGGACATCATTTGGCTGTTCTCGAGTGCAGAGAGATTGTAATGTAGGTATCCATATATAAATACCTGCTTTTAAAACACATTGTAATTTTTTAGAATGTATTTGAATTAAAATCAACCTCATTCTATCAAAGAAACAGAATCCACATATAGACAAATTTAAACCCAGGAACTCAGAGTACACAAAAGGAAGACCACTTTAGAGAAATAGGCAATTCCAAAGTTCATATTTGTCTCCCACCACCCTCTTTCTCTAAATATATATTTTTTGTGATGTATATTAATCATACTTGAACATACATAAACTTGATGTCTGGAGCAGATCATGACCTTTGAGAATAAAGGGGCATAATATCTTACAGTGTTCTCATACACACAACTCCAGCAGAACATTAAATTGGGATTCATTTTCAAAAATTATCCAGAGCATTTCTGTAACATGACTAATAACTATTATCCATGACTCAACTTCAGTGTACAATTCCTGACATCCCCACGATTTTTAAAACAAATCTGTTTTATTGAGATATATTAAATCAATATATTTTTTTTTATCCAATGTGTATATTCCCTGGGTCTTGGTATATTCACAGAGGTGTGCATTCATCTCTTCAATCACTATTAAACCTTTACAATAGCTCTATAATAATTATTATAAACGAAAAAAAAAAAAAAACCCAGAAGGATAAAGAAGAAATTATTCACCTCTCAAACCATTTGTTGACAATGACATACATAGGTGATTTTCTAGCTGTCCTTGAACAACTTTTTTGTTTATCTGTCAGTTTTATTGATAGGTGATCGTATAATACATCATGTGACAAAGTGAACAATGAATGGCTTTTTAAAGCTGTTGAAAAGTTCTTTATTTTAAAATTATGAACTGAAATGCATATTAGATTGAAAGAAAATGTTAATTTTAAAAGGGAGTGTAGGTAGATCGATATTTCAGAGGAGACGTCTTTCCATGATTTCACAATTGTTTACTGAATGTTTAGAAGGGTCTGGATTTTGTTTAAAGTAAACCATTCCTGATTTTCTGGACATCATAAGGCTGTTCTCAATTGCAGAGTGATTGTGATACAGGTATCCATATATAAGTGCCAGCTTTTATGCCAAATTGTAAGTTTTTAGAAAGTGTTAGAAATAAAATCAAACTCATCCTAAGAAAGAAACAGAATCCACTTTTACACAAATAAAAACACATGAACGTAGAGTACAAATAGCTCCCAGCCTCCAAATTTCTCCTTTGGCTTATGAAGTACCTTGCCAACACCGAGAAGAGAAAAAGGGACTTGTAAGGACCACAATGTGACAAAGAGTGACTCAAAAATTTGCAAGATATCATGGGGGAAAGGAATGGTTCATAAAAGTCAAGGAACTAATCCATCAACCAGAGTGTACTGCCCTATATTCTATGCACACATGATTATAGACTCCAATAATGAATAAACACAAAAGGAAGACCACTTCAGAGAAATAGGCAATTCCAAATCTTCATATTTGTCACCACCCATTTTTCTTAACATATATATTTAGTGATACATATCAATCATACTTCCACATACATAATCTTGAAGTCTAGAGCAGAAATCACCATCTTAAAAAAATAAAGAGGCAAAAAATCTAACACTGGTCCTATCTCCAGCAGAAACTGAAATTGTGATTCATTTACAAAAATTGGCCAGAGTATTTCTGAAACATGACTAATAACTATTATCCATGGCTCCACATGGGTGAACAATTCCTGACATCATCACGATTTTAAACAAGTCTGTTTCTTTTAGACATATTAAACCAATATCTTTTTTATCCAAGTATACATTCCCTGGTCCTTGGTATATTCACAGTGTTGTGCATTCATGTCTTCAGTCATTATTAAACCTTTTATATAGCTCTGCAATAATTATACTAAATAAAAGAAAACCATAAGAATAGAGATGAAAGTATTCACATCTCAATCCATTTTTCAACACTGACATACATAGGTGTTTTTCTGTCTGTACTTGAACAACGTTTTGGTTTATCTGTCAGTTTTATTGATTTGTGATCACATACTACATCATGTGGACAAAGTAAACATTGAATGGCTTACTTAAAGCTGTTGAATAGGTCTTTATTTTAAAATTATTTACTGAAATGATATTAGATTGAAAGAAAATGTTCATTTTAAAAGGGATTGTAGGTAAATTGATAATTCTGACGTGATCTTTTTCCATGATTTCACGATTGTTTACTGAAAGTTGAGAATGATGCAGATTTTGTTTCAAGGAATCCAGTCTTGATTTTCTGCACATCATTTGGCTGTTCTTCAGTGCAAAAGTTGGTGATACAGGTATTCCTGTATAAGTACATGCTCTTATGACATATTGCAACTTTTTAGAAAGCATTGGAAATAAAATCAAACTCATTCTTACAAGAAAACAGAATGCACATATACAGAAATGAAAACCAGGAACTCAAAGTACAAATAGCTCCCAGTCTCCAAATTTCTCTGATGGCTTATAAAGGACCATGCCAACAGCAAGAATAGAAAAAGGGACTTGTAGGGTCCACAAGGGGACAAAGAGTAGCTCAAAAGTTTACAAGATATCATGAGGGAAAGGAATGGTTCATAAAAGTCAAGGAACTAATCCATCAAGCAGAGTGTACTGCCCTCCATTCTATGCATGCGTGATTATAGCCTCCAACAATGAAGAAACACAAAAGGAAAACCTCTTCAGAGAAATAGGTAATTCCAAAGCTTCATATTTGTCTCTCACCACAAGTTTTTCTTAACATATATGTATAGTGATACCTATCAATCATACATGAACATATATAATCTTGAAGTCTAGAGCAGAAATCAGCATCTTATAAAATAAAGGGGCAAAAAAACTTACACTGGTCCAATCTCTAGCAGAAACTCGAATTGTTATTCATTTGCAAATATTGGCCAGAGTATTTCTGAAACAGGACTAATAACTATTATCCATGGCTCCAATTTGTGTGTACAATTCCTGACATCCCCATGATTTAAAAACAAATCTGTTTCATTTAACATATTAAACCAATATTTTTTTATCTCTTGTGTACATTCCATGGTCCTTGATATTTTCACAGTGTTGTGCATTCATTTATTCTGTCATTATTAAGCCATTTTAGTAGCTTTATTATTATTATACTAAATAAAGGAAAACCGGAAGAATAGAGATGAAAATTTTTACATCTCAATCTATTTTTCAACACTGACATACATAGGTGTTTTTCTATCTATAGCTGAACAACTTTTTGTTTATTTATCCATTTTATTGATATGAGACCCCATACTACATCATGTGGACAAAGTGAACATTGAGTGGCTTTTTTAAAACTGTTGAAAAGTCTTTAATTTAAAATTATGAACTGGAAACGCATTTTAGATTGAATGAAAATGTTAAGTTAAAAAGGAATTGCAGGAAAATCAATAATTCTGAGGAAATCTTTTTCCTTGATTTCATTATTGTTTACTGAATGTTTAGAAGGATCTGGATTTTGTTTTGAGGAAACCTTTCCTGATTTTCTGGACATAATTGAGTTGCTCTCGAGTGCAGAGGTATTGTGATGCATGTATCCATATATAATAACCTGCTCTTATGACATATTCTAAGTTTTTAGAAATTATTGGAAGTAAAATCAAACTCATTCCTTAAAAAAAAAAAAAAAACAGAATAAACATATACACAAATGTAATCCCAGAAATTCAAGAGTATATAGAGCTCCCAGCTTCCAAATTTCTCCTATGGCTTATTAAGGACCTTGCCAACACCCAGAAAGGAAAAGGGTTTTGCATGGTCTACAAGGTTACAAAGAGTGACTCAAAGTTTTCAAGATATCATGGAGGAGAAGAATTGTTCATAAAAGTCAAGGACCTAATTCACCAGGCAGAGTGTACCTCCCTCCATTCTATGTACACCTGATTATAGCCTCCAACAGTGAAGAAACACAATAGGAAGACCACTTTAGAGAAATAGGTAATTTCAAATCTTCATATTTCTCTCTCATCACCCTCTTTCTCTTAATATATATTTTTAGTAATGCATATCAGTCAAACATGAACATGTATAAACTTGAAGTCTAGAGCAGAAATCACAACCTTAGAAAATAAAGGGGCATAAAACCTTACAGTGATCCCATACCCAAATCTCCATGAGAAACTTGAATTGTGGTTCATTTTTAAAAATTAGCCAGAGGATTTCTGAACCACGACTAATATCTATTATCCATGGCTCAACTTGGTTGTACATTTTCTGACATTCCCAGGAATTTTTTAAAACAAATCTTTTTATTGAAACATATTAAACCAATATTCTTTTATCCATTGTGTACATTCCCTGGTACTTGGTATATTTACAGTGGTGTTCAATCACCTCTTCAATCATTATTAAACATTTTCAATACCTCTATAATAATTATACTAATAAAGAAAATCCAGAAGACTAATGAAGAAATTATACACCTCTCAATATATTTGTTGGCACTGACATACATAGTTGTTTTTCTGGTTTTCCTTGAACATCTCTTTTTGTTTACTTATCTGTTTTATTGATCTGTGATCCCATATTATATCATGTGGACAAAGTGAACAATGAATGGCTTTTTGAAGCTCCTGAAAAGATCTTTATTTAAAATTATGAATTGAAAAGGATATTAGATTGAAAGAAAATGTTAATTTTAAAAGGTATGTATGTAAATTGATAATTCAGAGTAGATCTTTTTCCAAGATTTCACGATTGTTTATGAATTGTTTAGAAACCTCCAGATTTTGTTTCAAGGGAATGATTCCTGATTTTCTGGACATCACTGGGCTTTTCTCGAATGTAGAGAGATTGTGATTCAGTTATCCATATATAAATACCTGCTTTTATGACATATCATATTTTTTTTAGAAAATATTGGAAATAAAATCAAACTCATTCTCACAAAGAAACAGCATCCACATATACACAAATGAAACCTAGGAACTCAGAGTACAGCTAGGTCCCAGGCTCCAAATTTCTCCTATGGCTTGTGAAGGACCTGGCCAACACCCAGAAGAGAAAAAAGAACTTCTAGGGTCGACAGGGTGACAAAAAGTGACTCAAATGTTTACAAGATATCATGGGGGAGAAAAATGGTTCATAAAAGTCAAGGACCTAATCCATCAATCAGAGTGTACCACCCTCCATGCTATGCATGTGTAATTATATCCTCCAAAAATGAAGAAACACAAAATCAAGACCACATTATAGAAATAGGAAATTCCAAAGCTTGATATTTCTCCCTCCACCCTCTTTCTATTTATATATATATATATATATTAAGTGATGCATATCATTCATACATGAACATATATAAACTCGAAGTTTAGAGCAGAAATCACAACCATAGAAAATAAAGGGGCATAACACCAACAGTGGTTCAATCTCAGGCAGAAATTTGAGATGTGGTTGAATTTTAAAAATTGCCCAGAGCATTATTGACACACAATTAATAACTATTATCCTTAACTCAATTGGGTGTACAGTTCCTGACATCCCCACGATTTTTAAATCAAATCTATTTTATTTATATATATTAAACCAATATCTTTTTTTTTTTGATCCCTTGTGTACATTGCCTGGCCCTTGGTTCATTCACAGTGGTGGGCATTCACCACTTCAATCATTATTCAATCATTATTCAATCATTATGTGGACATAGAGCTCTATAAAAATTATTATATATAAAGAAATACCATAAGAATAAAAAGAAACTATTCACCTCTCAATTCATTTCTTGAAACTGACATACATAGGTGTTTTTATGTCTGTCCTTGAACAACTTCTTTTGTTTATCTATGACATTTATTGATATCGTTCCCATACTACATCATGTGGACAAAGTGAACAATGAATGACTTTTATAAAGTAGTTGAAAGGGTTTTTATTAGAAAAGTATGAACTGAAACATATATTAGATTGAAAGAAAAGGTCAATTTTAAAAGGAAATTGTAGGTAAATCAATAATTCTGAGGAGATCTTTTCCCAGGATTTCACAATTTTTTACTGAATTACTAGAAGGCTCTGGAATTTGTTTCAAGGAAACAATTCCTGATTTTCTGTACATCATGGGGCTGTTCTTGAGTGCAAAGCAATAGTGATGCAGATATCCATATATAAATACCTGCTCTTATGACATATTGTAATTTTTAGAAGATATTGGAAATGAAATCAAACTCATCCCTTCAATGAAACTGAATCCACATATACACAAATGAAAGCCCAGGAACTCAGAGTACAATAAGCTCCAAGCCTCCAAATGTCTCCTAATGCTCAACACCCAAGAGATCAAAAGGGACTTGTAGGGACCACAGGTGATAAAGAGTGACTCAAATGTTTACAAAATATCATGGGGGAGAGGAATGCTTCATAAAAATCAAGTACCTAATCCATCAAGCAGAGTGGACAGCCATCCATTCTATGCAGGCCTGATTATAACATCCAATAATGTAGAAACACAAAAGGAAGACCACTTTAGAGAAATAGGTAATTTCAAAACTTCCTATTTGTCTCTCACCCTCCTCTTTCTATTAATATATATATTTAGTTATGCATATCAGTCATACATGAACATACATACATGAAGTCTAGAGCAGAAATCACAACCTTAGAAAATAAAGGGGCATAACACCTTGCAGTTGTCCCATACACATATCTCCAGCAGAAATTTTAATTATGATACATTTTTTTAATTGTTCAGAGCATTTCTGAAACATGACTAACTATTATCCATGGCTCAACTTAGGTGTATAATTCCTGACATCCCCAACATTTTAAAAACAAATCTGTTTTATGGATATATACTAAATGAATATATTTTTAATCCAATGTGCACATTCCCTGGTCCTTGGTATATTCACAGTTGGGAATATTCATGTATTCAATAATTTTAAAACCTTTTCAATAGCTCTGTAATAATTACACTAATGCAAAAACAGAAGAATAAAGAAGACCTTATCTGCCTCACAATCCATTTGCTGATACTGACATACATAGGTGTTTTTCTTGCTATCCAGGAACACCTTTTTTTCTTTATCAAGTTTATTGATATGTGATCCTATACTACATCATGTGGACATAGTGAACAACAAATTGCTTTTATAAAGCTGTTGAAAATGTCTTTATTTTAAAAGTATGAACTGAAATGGATATTAGATTGAAAGAAAATATTAATTTTAAAAAGGAGTGTATGTAAATCAATAATTCATAGGAGATCTATTTCAATTATTTCACTATTGTTTACTGAATGTTTTGAAGGCTCCAGATTTTGTTTCCAGGAAACCATTCCTGATTTTCTGGACTTCATGGGGCTCTTTTTGAGAGCAGAGAGATTTTTATGCAAGTATCCATATATAAATAACTACTCTTATGACATATTGTAATTTTTTAGAGAGTAAGGGAAATAAAATAAAATTAATTCTTACAAAGAAACATATACACAAATGAAAACCCAGGAACTCAGAGTATAATAGCTCCCAGCATCCAAATTTCTCCTATGGCTTATGAAGGGCCTTGCCAACATGCAGGAGTGCAAAAGGGCTTGTACTATCCACAGGTGAAAAAAGGTGACTCAAAGGTTTACAAGATGTCATGGGGGAAAGAAATGGTTCATAAAATCAAGGACCTACTCCATCAAGTATAGGGTTCCGCCCTACATTCTATACATGCATGATTGTAGTTTCCAAACACAAAAGGAAGACCACTTTAGAGAAATAGATAATTCCAAAATTTCATATTTGTCTTTTACCACACTCTTTCTTTTTGTATATATTTTTAGTGATGCATATCAATCATACATGAACACACATAATCTTAAAGTCTAGATCATAAATCACAACCTTAGGAAATAAAGGGGCATAAAACTTAAAATGGTCTTATCTCCAGCAGAAACTTTAATAGTGATTCATTTTCAAAAATTGGCTAAAGCATTTCTGAAACATGACTAAAACCTATCATCCATGGCTCAACTTGTATATACAATTGCTGACATCTCCACGATTTTTATAACAAATCTGTTCTAATGAGACATATAAAACCAATATATATTTTATACAATGTGTTCATTACCTGGCCCTTGGTGTATTAACAGTGGTGTGCATTTGTCTCTTCAATCATTATTAAATCTTATCAATAGCCCTATAATAATTATAATAAATATAGAAAAACCAGAAGAATGAAGAAGAAATTATTCACCTCTCAAATCATTTGTTTACACTGACATACATAGATATATTTCTAACCATCCTTGAACAAATTTTGTTTATCAAAAAGTTTTATTGATCTGTGATACCATACTACATCATGTGTACAAAGTGAACAAAGCATGACTTTTTTAAAGATTTTGAAAAGGTATTTATTTTAAAATTATGAACTGAAATGGATATTAGAATGAAAGAAAATGTTTATTTTAAAAGTGAGTGTAGATAAATCAATTATTCTGTGGAAATCATTTTCCATGACTTCACTGTGGCTTACTGAATGTTTAGACGTCTCCAGATTTTTTTTTCAAGGAGATCATTCCTGATTTTCTGGACATCATTGGACTGTTTTGAGTCCAGACAGATTGTGATGCTGTTATCCACATATAAATGCCTGCACTTATGACATATTGTAATTTTTTAGAAAGTATTGGAAATAAAATCAAACATATTCTTACAAAGAAACAGAATTCACATATAAGCAAATGAAAACCCAGGAACTCAGTGTACAAATAGCTTCCAGCCTCCAAGTTTCTCCTATGACTCATGAAGGAACTTGCAATCACCCAGAAGAGAAAAAGGGACTTGTAGGAACACAAGGTGATGAAGACTGACTCAAATATTTACACGATATCATGGGGTAGAGTAATGGTTCATATAAGTCAAGGACCTAATCCATCAAGCAGAGTATACCACCCTCTATTATATTTATGCATGATTATAGCCTCCAACAATAAAGAAACACAAAAGGAAGACCACTTTAGAGAAATAGGTAATTCCAAAACTTCATATTTGTCTCTCACCACCCTCTTTCTCTTAATATATATATTTTAGTGATGCATAGCAGTCATAAATTAACATACATAAACTTGAAGTCTGGAGCTGAAACCACATTAGGAAATAAAGGGGCATAACACCTTACAGTGGCCCTATCACCAGCAGAAACTTGCATTGTGATTTATTTTTAAAAGTTGGCCAGAGCATTTCAGAAACACGATGAATAACTGTTATCCATGGCTCAACTTTTGTGTAGAATTCCTGAAACCCCACGAATTTTAAAACAAATCTCTTTAATTGAGACATATTAAACCAATATCCTGTTTATCCAATATGTACATTCCTTGGTCCTTGGTGCATTCACAGTGGTGTGCATTCATCTCTTCAATCATTATTAAACCTTTTCTATACTTGTATAATAATTAAAATAATTAAAGAAATATCAAAAAGTATGAGAAAGAAATTATTCTCCTCTCAACCCATTTGTTGACACAAACATACATAGGTGTTTTTCACTGTCCTTGAATAACATTTTTTCTTTATCTATCAGTTTTAGCGATATGTGATCACATACTACATCATGTAGACAAAGTGAACAGTGAATGGCTTATTTAAAGCTCTTAAAAGGATCTTTATTTTAAAATTGTGAACTGAAACCGATATTAGATAGAAAGAAAATATTAATTTTAAAATGGAGAGGGAGTGTAGGTAAATCGGTAATTCAGAGGAGGCCCCTTTCTATGATTTCATGGTTGTTTACTGAATGTTTAAAAGTATACATATTTTGTTTCAAGGAAACCATTCCTGATTTTCTGGACATCATTGGGCTTTTCTCGAATGCAGAGAGATTGTGATGTATGTATCTATATATAAATGCCTACTCATATACATACTGTCATTTTAAATGAAAACCCAGGGATGCAGAGTACAAATAGTTCCCAGCATAAAAATTTCTCCTATGGCTTATGAAGGACATTACCAACACCCAAAAGGGAAAAAGGGACCTTTAGGGACTACAAGGTGACAAAGAGTGTCTCATATATTTGCAAGATATCATGGGGGAGAGGAATGGTTCATTAAAGTCAAGGACCTAATCCATCAAGCAGAGTGTACCTAACTCTATGCACGTATGATTATAGCCTCCAACAGTGAAGAAACACAAAAGGAAACCACTTTATAAGGTTATTCCAAAGGTTCATATTCATCTCCAACAACCCACTTTCTCTTAATATATATTTTTAGTGATGTATATCAGCTATACATGAACATACATAATTTTGAAGTCTAGAGCAGAAATCACAACCTCAGAAAATAAAGGGGCATAACACCTTACAGTGGTCCCATCACAAGTAGAAGCTTGAATTGTGATTCATATTTAAAAGTTGTCCAGAGCATTTCTGAAAAATGAAATGTGTTTCTGAAAACTTTTCTATACCTGTATAATTATAAAAATAAATAAATAAGTACCAGAAGAATAAAGAAGAAATTATTCACATTTCAATCCATTTGTAGACACTGACTTACATAGGTGTTTTTCTGGATGTCCTTGAACAAATTTTTTTTCTTTATCTATCAGTTTTATAGATATATCATCCCATACTATATCATGTGGACAAAGTGAACTTTTTAAAAGATGTTGAAAAGGTCTTTATATTAAAATTATGAACTGAAACAGATATTTTATTGAAACAAAAGGTTAATTTTAAAAGATAGTGTATGTAAATTGATAATTGTGAGGAGATCTTCTTCCATAATTTCACAATTGTTTACTGAATGTTTAGAAGACTCTGGATTTGGTTTCAAGGTAACCATTCCTGATTTTCTGGACATGATTAAGCTGTTCTCATGTGCAGAGAGATTATGATGCAGATATACCTATATAAATACATACCCTTTTTACATATTGTCAATTTTTAGAAAGTATTGGAAATAAAATCAAACTAATTCTTACAAAGACACAGAATCCACTTATATGCAAATGAAAACACAGGAAATCAGAGTACAAATAGGTCCAAGACTCCAAATTTCTCCTATGGATTATGAGGACCTTGCCAACACCTAGAAGAGTAAAAGGGATTTGTAGTATCCACAAGGTGATAAAGACTGACTCAAATGTTTACAAGACATCATTGGGGAGATGAATGGTACATAAAAGTGAAGGACCTAATCCATCAAGCAGAGTTTACTGCCCTCCATTCTCTGCACGCATGATTATAGCCTCCAAAAATGAAAAAACACAAAAGGAAGAACACTTTAGAGAAATAGGTAATTCTAAAGCTTTATATTTTGTCTCTCTCCACCCTCTTTCTCTTAATATATATATTTTAGTGGTGCAAATCAGTCTTACATAAACATACATAAACTTGAAGTCTAGAGCAGGAATCATAACTTTAGAAAATAAATAGGCATAAAACCTTACAGTGGTCCCATCTCCAGCAGAAACTTGAAATGTGATGAATTTTTAAAATTGGCTAGATCATTTCTGAAACTTGACAAATAACTATTGTCCATGGTGCAACTTGGGTGTACAATTCCTGACATCCCAATTATTTTTAAAACAGATCTGTTTTATTGAGATGTATTTAACCAATATCTTTTTATCCAATGTTTACATTCCCTGGTCCTTGGTATAATATCAATGGGGTGTATTCACCTCTTCAAACATTATTAAAACTTTTAATTAGCTCTATAATAATTTAATAAATAAAGAAATACCAGAAGAATAAAGAAGAAATTATTCACATATCAATCCACTAGTTGAAACTGACATACATAGGTCTTTTATCTGGCTGTCCTTGAATGCCTTTTTTCGTTTATCTATCATTTTTACTGATATGTGATCCATTACTAAATCATGTGGACAAAGTGAAAATTGATTACTTTTTTAAACCTGTTGAAAATGTGTTTCTTTTAAAATTAGGTCTGAAACGGATATCAGTTTGAAAGACCTTGTTATATTTAACAGAGAGTGTAGGAAAATCAATAATTCTGATATGATTTTTCCAAGAATTCATGATTGATTACTGAATGTTTAGAAGTCTCCGGATATTGTTTCAAGGAAACAGTTCCTGATTTCTGGAAAAATCATTGAGCTATTCTAGAGTGCAGGGAGATTGTGATTCAGGCATCCATATATAAATACTCTTATGACATATTCTAAATTTTTAGAAGGTATTGGAAATAAAATCAAACTCATTCTTAAAAAGTAACAGAATCCACATATACACAAATGAAAACCCAGGAACTCAGAGTATAAATAGCTCCCAGGCTTCAAATTTCTCCTTTGGATTAGGAAGGAACTTGAAAAAAACCACAGAACAAAAACGGACTTGTAGTGTCCTCAAGGTGACAAAGATTAACTCAAACGTTTACAAGATAACATGGGGAAGAGTAATGGTTCATAATATTGAGGGACCTAATCCATCAAGCACAGTATACTACACTTCATTCCATACATCATGATTATAGCCTCCAACAATGAAGAAACACAAAAGGAATATGACTTTAGAGGAATAGGTCATTCCAAATCTTCATATATGTCTCTCACCACCCTTTCTCTTAATATATGTTTTTCATGATGCATATCATTCATACATGAACCTACATAAAATTAATGTCTAGATAAGAAATCACAACCTTAGAAAATAAAGGGACATAACACATGACAGTGGTCCCATCTCCAGCTGAAATTAAATTGTGATTCATTTTTAATAATCGACTATTATCCATAGTTCAACTTGGGAGTACAGTTCCTGACATTCCCACAATTTTTAGAACAAATTTGTTTTATCAAGACACATTAAACCAAAATTTTTTATCCAATTTGTACATTTCCTGTTCCTTGGTATATTCACAGTGACATGCATTCATCTCTTCAAACATTATTAAACCTTTTCAACAGCTCTATAATAATTATAATAAATAAAGAAGAACCAGAAGAATAAAGAAGAAATTATTCACCTCTCAATCCATCTGACATACATAGGTGCTTTTCTGCCTGTCCTTGAACAACTTTTTTTGTTTATCTCTCAGTTTTATTGATATCTGATGGCATACTATATCATGTAAACAAAGTGAACAATGAATGTCTATTTAAAGCTTTAAAAAGGACTTTACCTTAAAAGAATGATCTGAAGTAGATATTAGATGGAAAGAAATTGTTAGTTTTAAAAGGTAGTGTAGGTAAATCGATAATTCAGAGGATAATTTTTTCCCATGATGTCACGATTGTTTATTGAATGATTAGAAGGCTCTGGATTTTGTTTCAAGGAAACCATTCCTGATTTTCTGGATAACATTTGGCTGTTCTGGAGTGCAGAAAAATTGTGATGCATGTATCCATATATAAATACCTGCTCTCATGACATATTTTAATTTTTTAGAATGTATTGGAAATAAAATCAAACTCATTTTTACAAAGAAACAGAATTCACAATTACACAAATGAAAACCCAGGGTCAGAAAACCAATAGCTCCCAGGCTCTAAATTTCTCCTATGGCTTATGAAGTAACTTACCAACACCAAGAAGAGAAAAAGGGACTTGTGAGGTCTACAAGGTGACAAAGAGAGACTCAAATGTTTACAAGATATCATGAGGGGAGAGTAATGGTTCATAAAAGTAAAGGAACTAGAAGAGGGGCCAACACGGCATTAGTGTAGGAGAGAACACACTGCAACTGCAAGAGCAATGTGGATTGTGGACAGGGTCCTGCTTGGGGGTCTGTGCTGTGCACGTGTGGAATGAGAAGCTTGGGACATCTATCTGCACAGATCAATGGCATGGACAGAACAGTAGAAATTCGTGAGTTTTAAGCCTGCCGGTGGTGGTCGGTATGGATGGCTGAGCCCCGTGGTTAGGGAAAAAAAACAAAATGGCTGGTTGGAGCCATGAGCCCCAGGGCTTGGCATTGGGTGACTGGGCGCTGTTGGAGGGGGCATTCTCTGACAGGGGGCTCTGGTAAAGGCATGAGAGAGTTTTATTTTCTGGGGATTTGGCTGCCTGGAGCCCCTTGGACTTGGGTGAACAGAACAACCAGAGTGAATCAGAACCTGGTGGAGGGGAGGGGTGATTCTGTTCTAAGAGGGAATTGGTTTGCCTAGGTGCCCAAGGATAAGCTCCAGGCTGCCATGGAGCCAGGAAGAGGGGACACTCTCCAAAAGAGGGAGGGTTCTGTTGGAGGACAGGGAAGGGAATTATTTTTTTGCCATTGATCTGGTTGCTGGGACTGCCCCACAGATTTGGTGAGCAGATAAGCTGACTTGAAGCAGCATCAGACTGAAAGGAGAGGCGAATCTGATGAGTCAACCTGATTTACACAGCAACCCAGTGACTAAAGTGCTCGGCTCCAGAAGGGACAGAGTTAGCCATCTTTAACATTCTGCACTGACTAACATCAGAGCTACAGTAACCTGGGGAGTCCAAGAAGTGGGACGTGCTTGATTAATTTCCACAATCACAGCTAGGGTCCCTTCTTTAAGGGGGTTGTCTAGAGGAGGAAATATTTTGGGTCCTGTATTTTGCCAAAAAAAAAAAAAGTGAGAAGGTCAATTCAATAAATGAAAAATAAATTCTTTTTAATTTAGTTTAATAGCTAAAAGCTGTTTCAGGACCTGCATATAGAACCCTGTGGGGAAATGGATTGATAAACACAAGCAGACAGAGAGGATCCACGTGGACCTTAGGGGAATCATTTACCCTCCTTAGCTCTGTTTAACTGCTTGCCTGTGTGGTTCTTTGGGTTTTCTTTGTTTATTTCTTGTCTCTTGTTTTTCTTTCCTCTTTCCTCCACCCTTTCTTTTTACTTTCATTTTTTAAAATTAGGTGCTCCTAGCTTGTCGCTTCTTTGCTGTTCTTCTTCTTCTTCAGTAATTTCCCACTCTCTGTCTATATTGATTTTGTATTCCAAACTATTGCTTATCCTTCCTTCATCTTTCTGTCTTCTTCTTTCTGTTGTGGCTCTTAGATACAACATTTTTTCATATGCCCACACCTCAAGGGTGTCAATTTCTATTCCATCTATTTTGTTTACTTCTTTATTTTATTAGTATTAACTCTTTCCTTTCAACCCTTTCTTTACTATTTCTCTCCATCCTCATCATTCTAGCATTCCAAATCATTATATATATATTCCTCTGTTTTCTGAGTCCATTGTAGGATCTCCACTTCTTTCCTATTACTCTATACTACCTAGACGAGTTAATCATCTATCTCATTAAGTCTCATTTGGCCCCTCTTCTAACTTTTATCAATATTACTATCATCCTTCTGCCTTCCTTACATATTTTGATTCCTTTGGCCCTAATCTTTTGCCTTCAAGGGAACATAGAAGGAAGAAAGGAAATAAAATAAGAAGAAAAAGTGCCAAAGAGAAAACTTAACACACACGTAGAACAACCAGCTAAATAAAACTCTGGAGCATTGAGAAAAGCTAATAAACTGAACAAACCCATCAAGATAATATGATGACCAGAGGGCAACAAAAAAATACAAAGGACTCTGAGAAACAAGAAAACATGGACCAGTCCAATGAACAAATTAAAAACCAGGAAGTGATGCAGAACATCAAACAACTAATCAAAGCTATCCAAACAAATATCATGGACCAACTTAAGTGAAGGAAGAGATTAAGTATATAAAGAAGACACTGGGAGAACATACAGAAGAAATTGTAAACATGCCTAAAAAGGTAATGGGTATGATGGTGAACAATGGCACAATCCAAGAAATCAAAAAGACGCTGGATTCACATAACAGCAGATTTGAACAGGCAGAAGAAAGAATTAGTGATATGGAAGACAATACAACTGAAATCAAAGAGATAGTAGAACAGATAGATAAATAGATAGAAAAAATCCAGTATGGAATCAGGGAATTAACCGATAACTCAAAACACACAAATGTACACATTATGGGCATCCCAGAAGTAGAAGAGAAGGGAAAGGGAACAGAAGGTGTGTTGAAGGAAATAATGGCTGAAAACTTCCCAACCCTATTGAGAGAGATGGATGTGCAAATCCAAGAAGCATAGAGAACCCAAATAGTATAAAACCCAAGAGGCAACTCCAAGACATATACTCGTCAAAATGTCCAATGCTCAAGACAAAGAGAAAATACTCAAGGTAGCAAGAGAAAAGAGAACCATCACATACAAGAGAAGCACAATAAGATTAAGTGCTGATTTCTCAGCTGAAACAATGGAGGCAAGAAGACACACTCAAAATACTAAAAAAAAAAACTTCCAGCCATGAATTCTCTACCCAGCAAAACTGGCATTCAAAAATGATGGAGAGTTCAAAATATTCACAGATAAACAGAAATTAAGAGAGTGTGTCAATAAGAAATCAGCACTTCAAGAAATACTAAATGAATCTCTACAAGTTGAAAGGAAAAAACAAGGGAGAGAGAGTTGGAGGAGAGTTTAAAAACAACTGAAATGACAAAAAGTGAAACAAAACAATATATGACATACATTTACCCAAAGAAAAAATGGCTGAAGTAAGAAATTTGTTATGAGTAATAACTCTGAATGTTAATGGATTGAATTCACCAATCAAGAGACACAGGTTGGAAGAATGGATAAGAAAATATGATCCATCTATATGCTATCTACAAGAAACCCACCTTTGGCCCAGGGATTCAAGGAGGCTGAAAGTGAACGGCTGGAAAAACTTTTTACAAGATAACAGTAGCCAAAATCGGGCAGGAGTAGCTGTTCTAATATCAGACAAAATAGACTTTAAATGCAAAACTATTGTAAGAGACAAAGATGGACATTGCATATTAGTAAAAGGAGTAATCTCTCAAGAAGTGAGAACAAACATCAACAATTATCCACCTAATAACGGTGCCTCAAAATATGTGCAGCAAACTCTGGAAAAACTAACAGGAGAAATAAATGCCTCTACAATTATAACATGGGATTTCAACACACCACTATCATAATTAGAGAGAACATCTAGACAGAGAATCAACAAAGAAACAAAGGCACTCAACAATACATTAGAAGATCTGGACTTAATAGACATATACAAAACACTACACCAAATACAGCAGGATTTACATTCTTCTCGAGTGCACATGGAACATACTCCAAAATTGACTGCATGCTAGGCCACAGAACAACTCTTAATGAATTCAGAAAGATTGAGATTATACAAAGTAATTTGTCTGACCACAACAGAATGAATTTGGGAATCACTAAGGGCCAGAGAAACAGGTTAGGCACAAGGATATGGAAGTTAAACAACACACATTTAGACAAACAGTGGGTCAAATAGGAAATCTCAAAAGAAACCAGTAACTACCTTGAAACTAATGAAAACGACAACACAACATATCAAAACCTAAGGGATGCAGTGAAAGCAGTCCTGAGAGGGAAGTTCATAGCCATGAATCCATATATTAAAAAAGAAGAAAGAGCTAAAATTGAAGACCTAACTGCACACTTGGCAGAATTGGAAAAAAACAACAACAAACTAAACCTAAAGGATGTACAAAGAATGAAATAACAAAGATTAGAGCAGGACTAAATGAATAGAGAATAAGAAAGCACTGGAAACAATAAACAAAACCAAAAGCTGGTTCTTCAAGAATATCAATAATATTGACAAACCCTTAGCCAGACTAACAAAGAAAAAGAGAGAAGAGATGCAAATACATAAAATAAGGAATGAGCAAGGGGATATCACTACTGACCCCACAAAAATAAAGAGTATCATAAGAGGATACTTTGAAAAATTATATGCCAACAAGAATGATAATTTAGAGGAAATGGACAAGTTTCTAGAAAACCGAAAACAGCCTACATTGATGAAAGAAGAAATAGATGAACTCATCAGCCCAATTACAAGTAAAGAGATAGACTCAGGCATCAAAAACCTCCCAACTAAGAAGAGCCCAGGACCAGAAGGCTTTACTGCTGAATTCTACCAAACATTCCGCAAAGAGCTAACATCAATTCTACTTAAGCTCTTCCAAAAAATATTAGAAGGAATATTACCTAACTCATTCTATGATGTCAACATTACCCTAACACCAAAACCAAATAAAGATACCACAAGAAAGGAAAATTACAGACCAATTTCTCTAATGAAGGTAGAGGCTAAAATCCTCAACAAAATACTTGCTAATCGCATTCAACAACATATCAAATGGATTGTATATCAAGACCATGTGGGTTTCATCCCGGGTATGCAGGGATGGTTCAATATAAGAAAATCAATCAATGTAATATACCACATAAACAGATTGAAAGAAAAAAATCACATGATCATCTCTATAGATACAGAAAAAGCATTCGACAAGGTCCAGCACTCTTTCCTCAAAAAACACTACAAAAGATAGGAATAGATGGAAACGTTCTGATTATGATAAAAGGTATATAGGAAAAACCCAAAGCTAACATCACTTTCAATGGTGAAATCCTAAAAACCTTCCCTCTGAGATCGGGAACTAGACAAGGATGCCCACTATCACCACTCCTATTTAACATTGTCTTAGAAGTACTTGCACGAGCACTGAGACAAGAAAAGAACATAAAAGGCATCCAGATTGGAAAAGAAGAAGTAAAAATTTCATTATTTGCAGACAAGATCCTATATATAGAAAGCTCTGAGAAATCTACAAGGCTTCTAGAAATTATAAAGGAGTTCAGTAATGTTGCAGGCAATAAGATCAATGCTCAAAAATCAGTAGCAATTTTGTACACCAATAACGAGCAAACTGAGGAGGAAATCAGGGAAAAAATACCATTTACAATAGTAACTAAAAGAATCAAATACCTAGGAATAAATTTAACTAAATATGTAAAGGACTTATATACAGAAAACTACACAACACTGTTAAAGGAAATCAAAGAAGACTTAAATAAATGGGAAAATATTCCCTGTCCATTGATAGGAAGACTAAACATCATCAAGATGTGTATCCTACCCAAACTAATCTACAGAATTAATGCAATCCCAGTAAAAGTCAGCACTGTATTTTTTAAGGAACTGGAAAAACTAACCACAAAATACATTTGGAAAGACTAGAGGCCCGAATTGCCAAAGAAATAATGAAAAAGAAAAATTAAGTTGGAGGTATCATCCTAACTGACTATAAAACCTACTACAAAGGTACAGTGATCAAAACTGCATGGTTTTGGCACAAGGATAGACCTACTGACCAATGGAACCTAAATGAGAGTTCTGATATAGATCCTCGCCTATACAGTTATCTGATATTTGACAAGGCCATGAAGCCCACTCCTTTGGGAGAGAATGGCCTCTTTAGCAAGTGATGCTTGGAGAATTGGATATCCATATCCAAAAGAATGAGAGAAGAATACCATCTCACACCTTATACAAAAATCAACTCAAGATGGATCAAAGATCTAAATATAAGAGCCAAAACCATAAAGACCTTGGAAGATAATGTAGAGAAGTATCTACAGGACTTTGTAATAGGAAATGGTTTCATGAATTTCACAGCCAAAGCACGAGCAGCAAGAGAAAAATTAGATAAATGGGATCTCATCAAAATTAAAAATTTCTGCACCTCAAAGGATGTTATTAAGAAAATAAAAAGGCAGCCTACCCAATGGGAGAAAATATTTGGCAACCATATATCTGATAGGAGTCTAATATCCTGCATATATAAAGAAATCCTACACCTTGAAATTATAAAGTCAAACAACCCATTTAAAAAATGGGCAAGTGACCTGAAAAGACACTTCTCCAAGGAAGAAATACAAATCACTAAAAAGCACATGAAAAATGCTCCACATCGCTTGCTATCAGGGAAATGCAAATCAAAACTACAATGAGATACCATCTTACACCCATCAGAATGGCAGCTATTGAAAAAACAGGAGACACTAAATATTGGAGAGGAGGTGGAGGAATAGGAACCCTCATCCACTGCTGGTGGGTCTGTGGTATGATCAAGCCACTGTGGAGGACAGTTTGGCAGTTCCTCCGAAAATTAACAATAGATCTTCCTTATGATCTAGCAATTCCACTGCTGGGTATATACCCAGAAAAACTGAAAACAAAGACACAAACAGATATATGCACACGAATATTCATAGCAGCATTGTTCACCATTGCCAAAAGTTGGAATCAGCCCCGGTGCCCATCAACAGACGAATGGATAAGCAAAATGTGGTACATACAGACAATGGAATATTACTCAGCTGTAAGAAGGAATAAAGTGCTAACACAGGGAATAACATGGATGAATCTTGAAGACCTTATTTTGAGTGAAGCAAGCCAGGCACTGAAGGATGAACAGTATATGACCACATTGATTTTAGCTGAGGAAAGTGAGCAGTCTCTGAGAACCATTTTCTGAAAGGTAGGTTAAAAAGGGAGAGAAAGAGAAGAGCAGGCTTTGAGCCATCACCCATATGGACATAATATATGGTAAAGGGATAGAGTATAGTTGCATATTGAAGGGTAGGACAGACGGGTAGTGATCTTCCTGGGTTTGGTGGTGCAGCATTGACAGGTGGGTAGATTAGGAAGGGCAGGTTAAAATACCCAGGGCATGTAACTATGAAACTTGACATTCCATGAGTCAAGACAGGGGAGTGCCATATGACCCAGGGGGTTGCATAGGAAGGAACAGTTAAGATCTAATGGGGTATTTAGTGGTCATGGGAAAGGTTTTTCATTACCTTACAGTAATGGACACAGAACATGCTAAATATCATTAAAATTTATTAAACTGTATCACCTAAATTGTAAACTATACTGTAAACCATTGACAATATTTAGTTGCTATATTTTGATATCTGTATAACAGTTATAACAATGCTAACATCCAAAAAAAAAAAGATTTTTAATATGGGGTGGGGAAGGAGGGTGTTGTTTGGTGTCAGGGAGCCTCTGGTATTCCATGTGTGACTTTGCTGTGACCTAAATCTTCTTTGAAAATTAAATGAAAATTTGGGAGACACTGGAGATTGAGAGGGGGAAGGGGTCACGGCACACTGGACATCCAATAACACAGTGATAAAAGGAAAAAAAGATTTTTTCCCCATTTTTTTGAATGTCCCAATCTGCTAAATATATTTAGTTTTGTTTTGGTTTTTGTTTGATTTTTTGTTTTTTTTGTTCTTTTTTCCTGAGTTTCCTTATGTTTGTCTCTTGCATGTAGGCTTATCATTGTTGTTTCTTTTTCCTATTAAGTATATTTATTATATGGGCTATATGTTCATGGAAGATTTAGATCACAGAAGGTTTACAATGGGTGCTGCAGGGGATTATTGGTGGGGGAAGCCTGGAAGAGATGATTCATGGGGGTAAGTTCATCTGAATATACATGAAAGATATACAAAATTGTTCAAATGATCAAAGGATGAGGCATGGTTACTGTGGGTGGACAATCACTCAATAAATGAAGGAATCTGAATTGCTAGCCTGGAGAGCTCTGCCACATTCTCCAAGGGAGCAGCAACTGTCCTCTGAGTGCAGGGACAGTGTCTGTCGAAAGAGGATGGCCCACTGATGAATTCTTGTAATTGATGACTACCCTTATGAGTCTTTGCTCTTGTAACTGAAACTTAGCTTACTGTTTTGAGGTGCCTAAGGGTAGCCACCTGAGAGCCCCCTTGTTGCTCAAATGTGGCCTCTTTCTAAGCCAAACTCTGCATATGAATGCATTACCTTCTCTCCAGCGTGGGACATGACTCAAAGGGATGAGCCTCCCTGGCAATGAGGGATTAATACCAAGTGCCAACTGGCAACACAACTGGAAAAAGACCTTGAATAAAAAGGGGAAAAGGTAAAGACAAATGAGTTCAAGTGGCTAAGAGACTTCTAAGAGTGTCGGGAAGTCATCCCAGAGGTAACAATTATGCACACCTCAGTAGGCTCTCATAGAACATCAAAGTGCATATCACCCCACACGGAGGGGTTCGTGAGGGCTCTGGAGACACCCAGGTCCTATATAAGGGGGGTAGCCCCAGAGGCTGATGCCTTATCTGTGGGCTCTATTTTGGAATCTGTGCTCCTGAGGGTGACAGAATTGGACTCAAATAAGTCCTCCCTGCACATGGTTCATCAGTCCCTTCTATTTGAACCTATAAGTGATGCTGGAGTTTTTAGGTATACTACCAGAGACTGGAGCCTCTGGGCTCCCTATGTGCCAGGTGTGTGTGGAATATTGGTGGAGCTGCAACTCCTACCCTACAGCTCAATGGACTCATCCATGTCACCTGGTGAGGAGACAACGATGGGCAATGGCCATCCCCGGGAATAGAGAGGGCCTGCATCTTCCGGCAGGATAATCCCACCCACCATATCCATGGGATATAAGTGCTCTCTCACTTGGAGGTGGAGTGGACATCACCATCCCAGTCCCCTTAAGATTAGGGGATGAACTATGGACTAGAGTGGACTTAATGGTATTATGTTGTACACATATGGTGATTCTAGTAATATAAGAAATTATAACAGTGAGGTGGAGCCGGTGGCCACTGGACACTTTCAGGGCAAGGAAGGGAAAGTGCACTTGAAATACAGGGGCATTTTTGGGGCTTCGTGGTTGTCCTGAGTGCTGTTTTGGTAATGGATGTAGGCCATTTGAAATCAGCACACACCATTCAGAACTGTGTGGGAGAAATTGTGGTCTACAATGTGAACTGTGGTCCATGGTTCATGGCAAGACCCCAGGATGTGTAGGTCCATTGAAGTGATGGGCCACACTTGTGGGAGATGTTTGTGTGGGATGTTGTGGCATATGTGGTAGGTGGAGAACATGGGAAACCCTGTAGTTTCCAGGTAATATGTTGGTAATCTAAGCACTTTATATATATATATATATAAAACATTCTTGTAAGCAAATGCACATATATGCATATATATTTATATATCATTTTACAAATATTGGTATGTATTGTGAAAATTTTGATTTTTACCCACAATAAAAACATGAGTCATTAAAAAAAATAAGTAAAGGAACTAATCAATCAAGCAGAGTATACCACCATCCATTCAATGCACACGTGATTATAGCCTCCAACAATGAAGAAACACAAAAAGAAGACCACCTTAGAGGAAGAGGTAATTCCAAATCTTCATATTTGTCTCTCACCACCCTCCTTCTCTTAATATATATATATTTTGACACATATCAGTCATACATGAACATATATATATTGGAAATGTAGAGGAAAATCACAACCGTAGAAATTAAAGGGGCATAACATCTTACAGTGGTCCATCTCCAGGAGAAACTGAATTGTGATTCATTATTAAAACTTGGCCAGAAAATTTCTGAATGATGACTAATAACTATTATTCATGGCTCAACTTGGTTGTACAATTCCTGACATCCCCTCGATTTTTAAAACACATCTGTTTTATTGAGACATATTAAACCAATATCTTCTTATCCAATGTGTACATTCCCTGGTCATTGGTATATTCACAGTGGTGTACATTCATCTCTTCAATCGTTATTAAACCTTTTCAATAGCTCTATAATAATTATAATAAATAAAGAAAAACCAGAATAATAAAGAAGAAATTATTCACTCCCAAATTATTTGTTGACAGTGAGATACATAGGTGTTTTTCTGGTTGCCATTGAACAACTTTTTTTGTTTATCTATCAGTTTTATTGAAATGTGATACCATATTATCATGAGGACAAATAAAACAATGAATGGCTTTTTTAAAGGTCTTGAAAAGGTCTTTTTATAAAAATTATTAACTGAAACGGATATTAGATAGAAAGAAAATGTTAATTTTAAAAGGGAATTAGGTAAATCAGTGATTTAGAGGAGATCTTTTTGATGATATCATGATTGTTTACTGAATGTTTAGAAGGTTCTGGATCTTGTTTCAAGGAAACAATTCCTTATTTCTGGAAATCTTTGAGTTTTTCTATAGTTTAGAGAGATTATTATGCAGGTATCCATATATAAATACCTGCCTTAATGAAATATTTTAAGTTTTTAGAAAATATTGGAAATGAAATCAAACTCATTCTCCTAAAAAAAACAGAATCCACATATAGACAAATGAAAACCCATGAACTCAGAGTACAAATAGCTCCCAGCTCTAATTTTCTCCTAAGACTTATGAAGGACTTTGCCAACACTCAGAAGAAAAAAAATGGAATTGAAGTGTACACAAGGTGACAAAGAGTGAATCAAATATTTACAAAATATCATGGGAGAGAGGAATGATTCATAAAATTCAAGGACCTAATACATCAAGAAGATTGTACCACTCTCCATTCTATGCACGCCTGATTATAGACTCCAACGATGAAGAAACACATAAAGAACACCACTTTAGAAAAATAGGTAATTCCAAAGCTTAATATTTGACTCTCACCACCGTCTTTCTTTAATATATGTTTAGAGAGGCATATCAGTCATACATGAACATCCATAAATTTGAAGTCAAGAGCAGAAATCACCACCTCAGAAAATAAAGTGGCATAGCACCTTACAGTGGTCCCATCTCCAGCAGAAAGTGGGATTTGGATTCATTTTCAAAAATTGGCCAGAGCATTTCTGAAACATGACTAATAACTATTATCCATGGCTCAACTTGGATGTACAATTCTGATATCCCCATGATTTTTAAAACAAATCTGTTTTAGTGAGGCATAATTAACCAATATTTTTTAATCCAATGTGTACATTCCCTGGTCCTTGGTATATTCACAGTGGTTTGCAATCATCTCTTCAATCATTATTAAACCTTTTCAACAGCTGTATAATAATTATAATAAATAAAGAAGAACCAGAAAAAAAAAATATTCACCTCTGAATCCATTTCTTGACACTGACATACATAGGTGTTTTTCTGGCTGTCCTTGGACAACTTTTTTTGTTTATCTTTCAGTTTTATTGATATCTGATCCCATACTACATACTGTGGACAAAGTGAACAATGAATGGTTATATTTAAGGTTTTGAAATGGTCTTTATTTTAAAAGTACGAACTGAGGCAGATAATAGATGGAAAGAAAATGTTAATTTTATAAGGGAGGGTAAGTAAATCGATAATTCTGATGAGATCTTTTCCCATGATTTCACTATTGCTTGCTGAATGTTTAGAAGGCTCAGGATATTTTTTCAAGGAAACCATTCATGATTTTCTGGATATAATTGGGCTGTTCTCTAGTGCAGAGATATTATGATGCAGGTATCCCTACATAAATACCTGTTCTCATGACATATTGCAATTTTTTAGAAAGTATTGGAACTAAAATCAAACTCATTCTTACAAAGAAACCAAATCCACATATACACAAATGAATACCTAGGAACTCATAGTAAATATAGCTCCCATCCTCCAAATTTCTCCTATGGCTTATGGAGGACTCAACATCTTGAAGAGAAAATGTGACTTGTAGCTTCCACAAGGTGACAAAGAGTGACACAAATGTTTATGAGATATCATGGGGTAGAGGAATGGTTCATAAAATCTAGGACCTCACCCAACAAGCAAAGTGTAGCACCCTCTATTCTATGCACATGTGATTATAGCCTCCAACAATGAAGAAACTGAAAAGGAAGTCCTATTTAGAGAAATAGGTAATTCCAAAGCTTCAATTTGTCTCTCACCATCCACTTTTTCTTAATACATATTTTTACTGATACTTTAAAGTCATACATGAACATACATAAACTTGAAGCCTAGGGCAAAAATCACAACCTTAGAAAATAAAGGGGAATATCACCTTAGAGTGGTCTCATACACACATCTACAGCTGAAACTTGAATTATGATTCATTTTTAAAAATTGGCCAGAGAATTTCTGAAACATGACTAATAACTATTATCCATGGCTCAACTAGTGTGTACAATTCCTGACATCCCCACGATTTTTAAAACAAATGTGTTTTATTGAGACATATAAAACCAATATCATTTTTATCCAATGTGTACATTCCCTGGTCCTTGGATTATACAGTGTTGTGCATTCATCTCTTCAATTGTTATTAAAACTTTTTATAGCTCTATATTAATTATAATATATAAATGAATACCAGAAGATAAAGAAGAAAATTTTCACCTCTCAATACATTTGTTGAAAATGACATACATAGATGTTTTCCTGGATTTCCTTGAACAATTTTTCTGTTTATCTCCCCATTTTATTGATATGTGATCCCATACTACATCAGGTAGACAAAGGGAACAATGAATGAATTTTTTATTGCTGTTGGAATGGTCTTTATTTTAAAATTATGAACTGAAACACTTATTAGATTAAAATAAAATATAAATTTTAGTAGAGAGTTTAGATAAATCGATAATTCAGAATATATTTTTTTTCACCATTTCATGTTTGTTTACTGAATGTTTAGTAGCCTCTGGATTTGGATTCAATGAAACCATCCCTGATATTCTGGACATCAATTGGTGATTCCCTATTGCAGGGGAATGTGATGCATGTATTCATGTATAAATACCTGCTCTTATGACATATTGTAATTTTTTAGAAAGTATTGGAAATAAAATGAAACTCATTCTTACAAAGAAACAGAATCCACATATACAGAAATGAAAAACCAGGAACACAGTGTACAAATAGCTTCCAGCCCCCAAATTTCTCCTATGCCTTATGAAATAACTTGCCAACACCCAGCACAGAAAATGGGACTGGTAGGGTCCACAAGGTTACAAAGGGTGACTCAAATATTTACAAGATATCATGGGGGAATGGAATGGTTCATAAAGTCAAGGACCTAATCCATTAAGCAGAGTGTGCCACCCTCTATTATTTGCACACGTGATTATAGCTTCCAACAATGAAGAAACACAAAAGGAAGAAGAAATAGGTAATCCCAAAGCTTCATATTTGTCTCTCACCACCCTCTTTCTCTTCATATATATCTTTAGTGATGCATATCAGTCATACATGAACATCCATAAACTTGAACCCTAGAGCAGAAATCATGACCTTAGAAAATAAAGGGGCATAACACCTTACAGTGATCCCATACACACATCTCCAGCAGAAATCTGAATTGGGATTCATTTTTAAAACTTTGCCTGAGCACTTCTACAACCTGACTAATGGCTATTATCCATGGCTCATCTTGTTTATACAATTCCTGATACCACATTATTTTTAAAACCAATCTCTTTTATTGAGACATGTTAAACCAATACACTTTTATCCAATGTGTACATTCCCTGGTCCTTGGTATATTCACAGTGGTGTGCATTCATCTCTTCAATCATTATTAAATCTCTTCAATAGCTCTACAATAATTATAATAAATAAAGAAATACCAGAAGAATGAAGAAGAAATTATACACGTCTCAATCAATTTGTTGATCCTGAAATACCTAGATGTTTTTCTGGCTGTCCTTGAACAACTTTTCTTGTTTATCTATCAGTTTTATTGATATCTGATCCCATACTACAATATGAGGAAAAAGTGAACTATGAATGGCTTTTTTAAAGCTGTTGAAAAGCTCTTTATTTTAAAATTATGAACTGAAATGTATATTAGTTTGAAAGAAATGTTAATTTTAAAAGGGAGTGTACATAAAATGAAAATTCAGAAGAGATCTATTTCCATGATTTCTCAATTGTTTACTGAATGTTTAGAAGGCTCTGGATTTTGTTTCAAGGAAACCATTCCAGGTTTACTGGTCATCATTTTGCATTTCTCGATTACAGAGGGATTGTGAAGCAGCTATACCTATATAAATACCTGCTCTTTTTACATATGGTAATTTTATAGAAAATACTGGAAGTAAAATCAAACTCATTCTTACAAAGGAACAATATCCACATATTCACAAATGAAAACATAGGAATCTCTTGAGTACAAATAGCTACCAACCTCCAAATTACTTGTATGGCTTATGAAGTATGTTGCTAACACCCCGAAGAGTAAAAGGGACTTGTAGGTCCACAAGGTGACAAAGAGTGATTCAAATGTTCAAAAGATATCATGGGGGAAGGAATGGTTCATAAAAGTCAAGGACTAATTCATCAATCAGGATGTACAGCACTCGATACTATGCATGTCTGATTATTGCCTCCAACAATGAAGAAACACAAAAGGAAGACCGCTTTAGAAAAATACATAATTCCAAAGTTTCATATTTGACTTTCACCACCCTCTTTCTCCTAACATATATTTTTAGTGATGCAAATCAGTCATACATGAACATATATAAACTTGTAGTCTAGAGCAGAAATCAATACATTAGAAAATAAAGGGCATAACACCTAACAGTGGTCCCATCTCCAGTAGAAACTTGGATTGTGATTCATTTTATAATTTGGACAGAGAATTTCTGAAACAAGACTAAAAACTATTATCCATTGCTCAAATTGGGTGTTCAATTCCAGACATCCCCACTATATTTTTTAAAGAATCACTTTTATTGAGACATATTCAACTGATATATTTTTTTTATCCAATGTTTACATTCTCTGGTACTTGATAAATTCACTGTGTTCTTCATTCATTTTTTCAATCATTATTAAACCTTTTGAAAGGCTCTATAATAATTATAATAAATAAAGAAAACATAGACGAATAAAGAAATAATTATTCACCTTAATCCATTTTTTGACACTGACATACATAGGTGTTTTTCTGCCTGTCCTTGAACATCTTTTTCTTTGTTTATCTGCCAGTTTTATTGATATGTGATCCCATACTACATCATGTGGACAAAGCAAACAATGAATGCCTTTTTTAAACCTATTGATAAAGTATTTATTTGAAAATTATGAACTGAAACGGATATTAGATAGAAAGAACAAATAATTTTCAAAAGGGAGTGTAAGTAAATCTATAATTTAGAGATCTTTTAACATGTTTTCACAATTGTTTGCTGAATGTTTAGAAGGGTACAGATTTGTTTCAAGGTAACCATTCCTGATTTTTGGGAATAATTGAGCTCTTCTCCATTGCAGAGAGATTGTGATGCAGGTATACATATATAATTACCTGCTCTTCTGATATATTGTTATTTTTAGAAAGTATTGGAAATAAAATCAAACTCATTCTTACAAAGACACAGAATGCACATATACACGAATGAAAACCCAGGAACTCAGAGTACAAATACCTCCCAGCCTCCACATTTCTCCTATGGCTTATGAAGGACCTTGTCAACACCCAGAAGAGGAAAAGGGATTTGTAGGGTCCACAAGATGGCAGAGTGACTCAAATGTTTACAAGATACCATGGGTCAGACTAAAGGTTCATAAAAGTCATGGACCTAATACATTAAGCAGAGTGTACTGCCCTCTATTCTATGCATGTGTGATTATAGCCACCATCAATGAAGGACCCAAAAGGAAGACCACTTGAGAGAAATAGGTGATTCCAAAACGTCATATTTGTCTCTCACCTCCCTCTTTATCTTAATATATATTTTTACTGATGCATATCAGTCATACATGAACATACATAAATGTGAAATCTAGAACAGAAATTCCAACCTTAAAAATAAAGGATCATAACACCCTAATGTGGTCCCATTTTCAGTAGAAATGAATTGTGATTCAACGTTTGAAAATTGCCCATGGTATTTGTGTAACAGGACTAATAATTATTTTCCATGGCTCAACTTGGGTGTACAATTCTTGACATCAAGAAAGATCTTTAAAACACATCGGTTTTATTGAGACATATTAAACCAATATCTTCTTATCCAATGTGTATATTCCCTTGTCATTGGTATATCCACCGTGGTATGCATTCATCTCTTCAATCATTATTAAACATTTTTAATAGCTCTATAATAATTATAATAAATAAAGAAATACCAGAAAAATGAAGAAGTTTTTCACCCCTCAATTCATTTGTTGACACTGACATACATAGGTTTTCTTCTGGCTTTCCTTGAACAATTTTTTTGCTTATCTATCAGTTTTATTGATATGTGATGCCATACAACATCATGTAAACAAAGCAAACAATGAAAAGCTTTTTTACAGCTGCTGAAATGGTCTTTATTTTAAAATTATGAACTGAAATAAATACTAGATTGAAATAAAATGTTAATTGTAAATGAGAGTGTACATCAATCAATAATTCAGAGATCTATTTGTTTGATTTCATGACTGTTACTAAATGTTTAGAAGGCTCCCAATTTTGTTTCAAGGAAACCATTTCTGATTTTCTGGGCATCATTTGATGTTCTCAATTGCAGCGAGATTGTGATGCAGGTATCCATGTATAAATACCTGCTCTTATGACATATTGGAATTTTTTAGAAAGTTTTTAAAATAAAATTAATGTCATTCTTACAAATAAACAAAATCCACATATACACAAATGAAAACCCAGGAACTCAGAGTAAAAATAGCCCCCAGCTTCACAATTTCTCCAAAGTGTTAAGAAGGGCCTAACCAACACATGGAAGAGAAAAAGGGACTTGTAAGGTCCACAAGGTGACAAAGAATGACTCAAATGTTTAAAAAATATCATAAGGGAGAGGAATGTTTCATAAAAGTCAAGGATTTAATCCATCAAGCAAAGAGTACCGCCCTCCATTCTACTCATGTGTGATTATATCCTCCAAACATGAAGAAACACTAAAGGAAGACCGTTAGAGAAATGGATAATTCCAAAGCTTCATATTTGCCTTTCACCACCCTCTTTCTCTTAATAAATATATTTAGTGATGCATATCAGTCATACATGAAAATACATAATCTTGAAGTCTAGACCAGAAAACACAACCTTAGAAAATAATGGGTCATAACACCTTACATTGGTCCCATCTTAAGCAGAAACTTGAATTGTGATTTATTTTCAAAAATTTGTCACAGCATTTCTGAAACACGACTAATAACTACTATCCGTGGCACAATTTGGGTGTAAAATTCCAGACATACCCACGATTTTTAAAACATCTGTTTTATTGAGACACATTAAGCCAATATCTTTTTTATCCAATGAATACATTCCCTGTTCCTTGGAATATTCACAGTTGTGTGCATTCATTCCTCCAATAATTATTAAGCCTTTTCAATGCCATTAAAATAATCATAATAATTACAAAATCCAGAAGAATAAAGAAGACATTATTCATCTCTCAATCCATTTGTTGACTCTGACATAGGTGTTTTTCTAGCTGCACTTGAAAAACTTCTTTTGTTTATCTATCAGTTTTATTAATATGTGAACCCATACTTCATCATGTCGACAAAGGAACAATGAATGGCTTTTCTAAAGCTGTTGAAATGGTCATTATTTTAAAATTATGAACTGAAACAGATATTATTTTGAAAGAAATTTTTAATTTTAATAGGGAGTGTAGGTAAATCGATAATTAAGAGGAGATACTTTTCCAGGATTTCACATTTTACTGACTGTTTAGAAGGTTCTGAATATTGTTTCAAGGAAACTTTTCCTGATTTTCTGGACATCATTGGGCTGTTCTCGAGTGCAGCTAGATGGTGATGAAGGTATCTGTATGTACTACCTGCTCTTATGATATATGGTAATTTTTAGATGGTATTGAAAATGAAATCTAACTCATTTTTACATAGAAACAGAATTTGCACAAAGCTCTTGAAATGGTCTTTATTTTAAAATTATAAACTGAAAAGGATATCACTTCAAAAGAATATATTAATTTTAAAACAGAGTGTAGGTAAATTGATAAATCTGAGGAGAAATTTTTCCATGATATCCCGATCGTTTACTGAATGTTTTGAAGACTCCAGATTTTGTTTCAAGGAAACCATTCCTCTTTTTCTGGACATCATTATGCTGCTCTAAAGAGCAGAAAGATTGTGATGTAAGTATCTATATATAAATAACTGCTCTTATGACATATTGTAATTTTTAAAATAGTATTGGAAATAAAATCAAACTCATTCTTACAAAGAAACAGAATCCACATATACGCAAATGAAAACTCAGGAACTCAGAGTACAAATAGCTCCCAGCCTCCAAATTTCTCCTAAGATGCATGAAGGACATTGCCAACACCAAGCAAAGAAAAATGGACTTTTAGAGACCACAAGGTGACAAAGAGTGACTCAGTGACTCAAATTTTTATGAGATGTCATGGGGGAGAGAAATGGTTCATAAAATCAAGGAACTAATCCATCTAGCTGAGTGTACCACCCTCCATTCTATGCACGCATTACTATAGCCTCCAATAATGAAGAAACACAAAAGGAGGCCCACTTTAGAGAACTTTGTAATTCCAAAGCTTCATATTGTCTCTCACCACTCTCATTCTTTTAATATATATTTTTAGTGATGCATATCATTTGTACATGAACATACATAAACTTGAAGTCTAGAACAGAGACCACGACCTTAGAAAATAAAGTGGCATAACACCTTACAGTGGTCCTGTCTCCAGCAGAAATTTGATTTGTGATTCATTTTTAAAAATTGGCAAGAGCATTTCTGAAACTCAAGTACTAGCTATTACCCATGGCTCAAGTTGGATGTACAATTCCTTATCATCCCCACCAATTTTAAGTCAAATCTGTTTTATTGAAACATATTAAACCAATATCTTTTTTATCTAATGTGTACATTCCCTGGTCCTTGGTATATTCACAGTTGTGTGCATTCATCTCTTCAATCATTATTAAACCTTTTTAATAGCTCTATAATAATTATAATAAATAAATAAATACCAGAAAATAAAGAATAAATTATTCACAGCTCAATCCATTTGTTGACACTGATATACATAGGTGTTTTTCTGCCTTTGCTTGGACAACTTTTTATGTTTACCTATCAGGTTTTTGATATGTGATATGATACTAAATCATGTGGACAAAGTGAAAAATGAATGGCTTTTTTAAAGCTGTTGAAAAGGTCTTTATTTTAAAATTATGACTGAAATGGATATTAGATTGAAAGGAAATGTTAATTTTAAATGGGAGTGTAGGCAAATCATTAATTCTGAGGAGATCTTTTGCCTTGATTACATGATTGATTACTGAATGTTTAGAAGGCTCTGGATTTTGTTCCAAGGAAACCATTCTTCATTTTCTGGACATTATAGGGCTTTTTTCCAGTACAGAGAGATTTTGATGCAGGTATCCATATATAAATACCTGCTCTTATGATATATTTTAATTTTTCAAAAGTATTGGAAACAAAATGAAACTCATTCTTACCAGGAAACAGAAGTCACATATACACAAATGAAAACCCAGGAACTCAGACTACAAATAGGTCCCACACTCCAAATTTTTCCTATGCCTTATGAAGGAATTTTCCAACACCCAGAAGAGAAAAAGGGAGTTGTATGGTCCACAAGGTGACAAAGAGTGACTGAAATGTTTACAAGATATTAAGTGGGAGAGGAATGTTTCATAAATGAAAAGGACCTAATGCATCAATCAGAGTGTACCGCACTCCATTCAATGCATGCATGATAATAGCCTCCAACAATGAAGAAACACAAAAGAAAAACCACTTTCAAAAAATAGGTAATACCTACTTTATATTTTTCTCTCACCATCCTCTTTCACTTAATATGTATTATTAGTGATGTGTATCAATCATACATAAACATACATAAACTTGAAATCTAGAGCTGAAATCATGCACTTAGAAAAAATAGGAGCATAACACCTTACACTTTTTCCATTTCCATGAGAAATTTGAATTGTGATTCATTTTATAAAATTGTCCAGAGCATCTTTCAAACACTACTAATAACTATGATCCATGACTGCACACAGGTATACAATTCCTGACAGTCCCATGATTTTTAAAACAAATTTGTTTTATTGACACATATTAAACCAATATCTATTTATAGAATGTGTACATTCCCTGGTCCTTGGCATATTCAGAGTGGTGTGAATTCATCTCTTCAATCATTATTAAAACTTTTCAATGGCTCTATAAGAATTACAATAAATAAAGGAAAACCAGAAGAATAAATAAGAAATCATTCACTTCTCAATCCATTTGTTGACCCTGACATACACAGGTGTTTTTCTGGCTGTCCTTGAAAAACATTTTTTGTTTATCTATTAGTTTTATTCATATATGATCACATACTACATGATGTGGACAAAGTAAACAATAAGTGGCTTTTCTAAAGCTGTTGAAAATGTCTTCATTTTTAAATTACCAACTGAAACGGATATTAGATTGCAATAAAATGTTAATTTTAAAAGGAAGTGTAGGTAAATTGATAATTCTAGGAAGATACTTTTCCATGACTTCACAATTGTTTACTGAATGTTTAGAAGGATCAGGATTTTGTTTCAAGGAAACCATTCCTGATTTTCTGGGCATTATTGAGCTGTTCTTGTGTGCAGAGAGTTTGTGATGCAGGTGTCCATATATAACTATCTGCTCTTATGTCATACTTTAATTTTTTAAGAAAGTTTTTAAATAAAATCAAACTCATTATTAAAAAGAAACAGAATCCACACATACAGAAATAAAACTCCAGGAACAGAGTACAAATAGTTCCCAGCCTCCAAGTTTCTCATATGGCTCATGAAGGACCTTGCTAACCCCCAGAAGATAAAAAGGTACTTGTAGGGAATACAAGGTGAAAGGAGTGACTCAAATGTTTACAAGATATCATGGGGAGAGGAATGTTTCATAAAAGTCAAGGACCTAATTCTTGAAGAAAGTGCTCTGCCCTCCATTCTATGCACTCCTGATTATAGCCTCAAACAATGAAGATACACAAAAGGAAGACCACTTTTGAGAAATAGGTGATTCCAAAGCTTCATATTTTCCTCTCACCTCCCTCTTTCTCTTAATATATATTTTTCATAATGCATAACAGACATACATGCACATATGCAAAATTGAAGTCTACAGAAGAAATAAAATGCTTAAAAATAAAGGGGCATACCACCTTACAATGGTCCCATCTCCAGCAGAAACCTGAATTGAGATTCATTTTTAAAAACTGGCCAGAGCATATTTGATACATGACAATTAACTATTGTTCATGATAAAACTTGTGTGTACAATTCCTGACATCTCCATGATTTTTAAAAGAAATCTGTTTTATTGAGATATAATACACCAATATCTTTTTTACCCAATGTGTATATTCCCTGGCCCTTGCCATAATCAAAGTGGAGTGCATTTATCTCTTCAATCATTATTAAAACTTTACAAAAGCTCTATTATAATTACAATAAATAAAGGAATACTGGAAGAATAAATGAGAAATTATTCACTTCTCAGTCCATTTGTTGACACGGGTATACATAGGAGTTTTTCAGGCTGTCCTTGAGAAACTTCTTTGCCTACCTATCACTTTTATTGATATGTGGTCCCATACTACATCTTGTGGACAAAGTGAACAATGAATGGCTTTTTTAAAGCTGTTGAAAAGGTCTTTATTTTAATATTATGAACTGAAACTATTATTAGATTGAAAGAAAATGTTAATTTTAAAAGGAAGTGTAGATAAATCAATAATTCTGAAAAGATCTTTTCCAATGATTTCATGATTGTTTACTGAATGTTTAGAAGGCTCCAGATTTTGTTTCAAGGAAACAATTCCTGATTTCATGGACATCATTGGGCTCTTCTCCATTGCAGAGAGATTGTGATGCAGGTATCCATATATAAATACCTGCTTTTTTGAAATATTGTAATTTTTTAGAAAGTATTGGAAATAAAATCAATCCAATTCTTACAAAGAAACAGAATCCACATATACACAAATGAAAACCCAAAACTCAGAGTACAAATAGCTCCCTTGCTCCAAATTTCTCCTATGGCTTTTGAAGGATCTTGCCAATATGCAGAAGAGAAAAGGGGACTTGTAGGGTAAACAAGTTGAAAGAGTGACTCAAATATTTAAATGATATCATGGGGAGAGGAATGGTTCATAAAAGTCAAGGACTTAATACATCAAGTAAGGTGTACCGCCCTCCTTTCTATGCACATGTGATTATAGCCTCCAACATTGAAGAAACACAAAAAGAAGACTACTTTAGAGAAATAGGCAATTCCAAAGCTTTATATTTGTCTCTCAACACCTTCTTTCTATTAATATATATTTTTAGTGATGCATGTCAATCATACGTGAACATACATAAACGTGGTGTCCAGAGCAAAAATCACGACCTTACAAAATAATGGGGAATAGCACCTTAAAGTGGTCCCATCTCCAAAAGAAACTTGAATGGTGGCTTATTTTTAAAAATTGGCCAGAGCATTGCTGAAACAGGACTAATAACTAATAACTAATATACATCACTGAAATTGGTGTACAATTCCGGACATCCCTATGATTTTAAAAAGAAATTGGTTTAATTGAGACATATAAAACCAATATTTTTTTAATCCAATTTGTACATTCCCTGGTCCTTGGTATATTCACAGCAGTGTGTGTTCATTTCTTCAATCATTATTAAGCTTTTCAATAGCTCTCTAATAATTTTAATAAATAAATGATATCCACAAGAATGAAGAAGAAATTGACCTTTGATATTTTTTATCACTGATATACATATGTGTTTTTCTGGCTGTCCTTGAACAACATTTTGTTTATCTATTAGTTTTATAGATATATAATCCCATACAAACTCATGTGGACAAAGTGGACAATGAATGGCTTTTTTAAAGCTGTGGAAAAGGTTTTTATTTTAAAATTATGTACTGAAACGGATATTAGATTGAAAGAAAATGTTAGTTTTAAAAGGGATTGTAAGTAAATCAATAATTCTAAGGAGATTTTTATACTTGATCTCACGTTTGTTTATTGAATGTTTAGAAGGCTGTGGATTTTGCTACAAGGAACCCATTCTTGATTTTCTGTACATCATTGGGCTGTTTTTGAATGTGGAGAGATTATGATGCAGTGTTCCATATATAAACACATGCTCTTTTGACATACTCTAATTTTTTAGAGTATTGGAAATAAAATCAAACTCAGTCTTACATACAAAAATAATCCACATATATACAAATGAAAACCCAGGAACTCAGAGTACAAATAGCTCCCAGACTTCAAATTTATATTATCACTTAGGAAGGACCTTGCCAACACTTAGAATAGAAAAAAGGACATGTAGGGTCCACGGGGTGAAAATAGTGACTCAAATATTTACAAGATATTATGGGGGAGAGTAATGGTTCATAAAAGTCAAGGACCTAATAAATCAAGCAGAGTGTGCCGGTCTCCATTCTATGCATGTGTATTAGTTAGCCAAAGGGGTGCTAATGTGAAATACCAAAACTGGGTTGGTCTTTATAAAGGGTATTTATTTGGGGTAGAAATCCACAGATACCAGGCCATAAAGTGTTAAGTTTCTTCTCTCACCAATGTTCATTGCCACGTGTTGGAACAAGACAGCTGCCGGTGTTTGCCAGGGTTCAGGCTTCTGGGTTCCTCTCTTCCCGGGGTTGTGTTTCTCTCCAGGCTTAGTTCCTGTTTCCTCCACAAGGTCAGCTGTAGATGATCAGGCAAACGGCTTGCTTTTCTTCTCCTGAGGCCTTCTTTCCAAAATCAAAACTGCTTCTCAAAAGACTGCTTCAACTGTCCTTTGCCTTGCCTATTTATATTCAATTCCCCACCCACCAAGGGGTGGGGCTCAATGCCCTAATCCTAACCTAATCATGCCCAGATTAACAGATCAGTTCACAAGCATGATTCAATTATATTTTTGGAATTCGTAATTACATCAAACTGCCACATCATGTATGATTATACCTTCCAACAATGAAGAAACACAAAAGGAAAACCAATTTAGAGAAATAGGTTATTCCAAAGTTTCATATTTGTCTCTCACAAACTTCTTTCTCTTAATATATATTTTTAGTATGCATATCAATCATACATGAAAATACATAAACTTGAAGTCTAGAGCAGAAATCACAACCCTAGAAAATAAAGGGTCATAACGATTTACAGTGGTCACATACACACATTTCCAGTAAAAACTTGAATTGTGTTTCATTTTAGAAATTGGTCAGGGCATTTCTCAAACACTATCATCCATTCTGAAATAACTATCATCCATCGCTCAACTTGGGTGTACAATTCCTGACATCCCCATGATTTTAAAACAAATCTGTTTTATTGAAACATATTAAAACTATATCATTTTTATCCAGTGTGTACATTCCCTGGTCCTTGGTTTATTCACAGTGGTGTGCATTCATCCTTCAATCATTATTAAACCTTTTCAATTTCCCTATAATAATTTTAATAAATAAAGATAAACCAGAATAATGTGGAGGAAATCATTCTCCTCTTAATCCATTTGTTGACACTGACATACATAGGTGTTTTTCTGGCTGTAATTGAATAACCTTTTTTGTTTATCTATCTTTTTTTTTTATATGTGACCCCATACTACATCATGTGGACAAAGTGAACAATGAATTGCTTTTTTAAAGCTGTTGAAAAGGTCTTTATTTTAAAATTATGACCTGAAACATATATTAGATTAAAAGACAATGTTCACTTTAAAAGTGATTGTACAGAAACTCATAAGTCTGTGGAGATTTTTTTCCATAATTTAACGATTGTTTAATGAATGTTTAGAAGTCTCTGGATTTTGTTTCCAGGAAACCATTTCTAATTTTCTGGACATCATTGAGCTGTTCTCAATTGTAGATAGATTGTATGGCCGGTATATCTATATACATACCTACAAGTATGATATATTGTAATTTTTTAGGAAGTATTGGAAATAAAATGAAACTCATTTTTATAAAAAAGAGAACCCACATATACACAAATGAAAATGCAGGCACTCAGTGTACAAATAACTCTCAGCCTCCAATTTCTCCTACGGCTTATGAAGGACCTTGCCAATATCCAGAAGAGAAAATGGGAATTGTAGGTTCCAAAAGGTGACAAAGAATGATGCAAATGTTTACAGGATATCCTGGGGGAGAGTAATTGTTCAAAAAGTCAAGGAGCTAATCCATCAAGGAGAGTGTACCACCCTCCATTATAGCCTCCAACAATGAAGAAACGCAAAAGGAAGAACACTTTAGAGAAATATCTATTTCCAATGCTTCATCTTTATCTCTCACAACCCTCTTTCTATTAATACATATTTTAGTGATGCATATCAGTCATACATGAACATACATAAACTAGAATTCCAGAGCAGAAATCATAATCATAGAAAATGAAGAGGCATAGCACCTACAGTTGTTCCATCTCCAGCAGAAACTGGAATTGTGATTTATTTTTAAAAATTGGCCAGAGCATTTCTGAAACACGACTAATAACTATTATCCAAGGCTCAACTTGGATGTACAATTCCTGATTCCCCAGATTTTTAAAACAAATCTGTTTTATTGAGACATATTAAACCAAAATCTTTTTTATCCAATGTGTACATTTCCTGGTCCTTGGCATATTCACAGTGGTGTACATTCCTCTCTTCAATCATTATTAAAACTTTCAAAAGCTCTATAAAAATTATAATAAATAAAGAAAACCAGAAGAATAAATAAATTATTCACCTCTCAATCCTTTTGTTGACATGGACATACATAAGTGTTTTTCTGGCTGTCCTTTAACAACTTTTTGTTTATCTATCAGTTTTATAGATACGTGATCCCATACTACATCATGTTGACAAAGTGCACAATGAATGGCTTTTTTAAAGCTCTGGAAATGGTCTTTATTTTAAAATTATGAACTGAAACGGAAATTAGATTGAAGGAAAATGTTAATTTTAAAAGGAAGTGTAGCTAAATCTATAACTCTGAGCAGATCTTTTTCCATGATTTCAATATTGTTTATTGAATATTTAGAAGGCCCCAGATTTTGTTTCAAGGAAACAATTTCTTATTTCAGGGACATAATTCTGCTGTTCTCCAGTAAAGAGTGATTTGAGGAAGGTATCCATACATAAATCCCTGCTCTTATGATATATTGTAATTTTTTAGAAAGTATTGGAAATTAAATCAAACTCATTCTTACAAAGAAAAAGAATCTACATATACACAAATGAAAACCCAGGAACTCAGAATACATATGTCTCCCAGCCTCCAAATTTCTCCTATGGTTTCTGAAGGTCCTTGCAAACACCCAGAAGAGAAAAAGGAATTTGTATTGTAAAGAAGGTGACAAAGAGTGACACAAATATTTAAATGATATCATGGGGAAGAAAAGTGGTTCATAATAGTTAAGGATCTAATATTTCAAGCAGAGTGTACCGCCCTCCATTCTATGCAGGCATGATAATAGCCTTCATCAATGAAGAATCACAAAAGGATGACCACTTTAGAGAAAGAGGTAATTCCAAAGCTTTTTATATGTCTCTCACCACCCTCTTTTTCTTAATATATGTTTTTAGTAATGCATATCAATCATACTGAATATTCATATACTTGAAGTCTAGAGCAAAATCACAAGCTTAGATAATAAAGGGGCATAACACCTTACAGTAGTTCCATCTCCAGTGGAAATTCAAACTGTGATTCATTTTTTAAAATTGGCCTGAGTATTTCTGAAACACTATTAATAATTATTATCCATGGCTCCACTTGGGTGTACAATTCCTGGCATCCCCATGGTGTATAAAACAAATCTGTTTTATTTAGACATATTAAACCAATATTTTTTTATATGTGTACATTCCCTCATCCTTGGTATATTCACAGTTGTGTGCATTCATTTCTTCAATAATTAATAAACCTTTTCAATAGCTCTATAATAATTATAATAAATAAAGAAAAACAAGAAGGATAAAGAAGAAATTATTCACCTCTCAATCCATTTGTTGACAATGACATGCATAGGTGATTTTCTGTCTGTCCTTGGACAAATTTTTTTGTTTATGCATAAGTTTTATTGATATGTGATCCCATACTATATCATGTGGAGAAAGTGAACAATGAATGGCTTTTTAAAGCTGTGATGAAATGTTCTTTATATTAAAATTATGAACTGAATGTTATATTTGATTGAAAGGAAATGTTAATTTTAAAAGGGGGTGTATATAAATAAAAATTTCAGAGGAGATCTTTTTTCATGATTTCACAATTGTTTCCTGAATGTTTGGAAGTCTTCGGATTATGTTTCAAGGAAACTATGTCTGATTTTCTGGACATCAGTTGGATGTTCTCTAGTGCAGAAAAATTGTGATACAGCTATCCATATATAAATACATGCTTTTATGACATATTTTAATTTTAGAAAGTATTGTTAATAAAATCACTCATTCTTAGAAAAAGACAGAATCCACATATACTCAAATGAAAACCCAGGAACTCAGAGACCAAATACCACGCCTCCAAATTTCTCCTATATGTGTTTTGAAGAACCTTCCCCACACCCAGAAGAGAAACAGGGACTTTTAGGGCTCCAAAGATTATAAAGAGATTCAAATCTTTACAAGATATCACTGGGGAGAGGAATGGGTCATAAAATTCAAGGAACTAATACATCAAGCAGAATGTACTGCCCTCCATTATATGCATCCTTGAATAGACTCCAACAATGAATAATCACAAAAGGAAGACCACTTTAGAAAAATAGGTAATTACAAAGCTTCATTTTGGCACTCACCACCCATTTTCTCTTAATATATATATTCAGTGATGCATATCAATCATAAATGAACATACATAAACTTTAAGTCTAGAGCAGAAATCATGACCTTAGAAAATAAAGGGGCATAATACCTTAGAGTGGTCCCATCTCCAGCATGAACTTGAATTGCAATTCATTTTTAAAAATTGGGCAGAGCATTTCTGAAACACGACTAAAAACTGTTATCTATGGCTCAACTTGGGTGTACAATTTCGGATATCCCCACAATTTTTAAAACAAATCAGTTTTATTGAGATTTATTAAACCAATATTTTTTTATCCAAGGTGCACATTCCCTGGTCCTTGGTATATTCACTGCTTTGTTCATTCATCTCTTCAATCATTATTAAACATTTTCAATAGCTCTATAATAATTATAGTAAATAAAGAAGCACCAGAAGATTAGAGAAGAAATTATTCACTTCTCAATCCATTTGTTGACAATGACATACTTAGGTGATTATGTGACTGTCCTATAACAACTTTTCTTGTTTTATCTATCACATTTACTGTGATGTGATCCCATACTATATCATGAGAATACAGTGAACAATGAATGGCCTTTTTAAAGCTGTTGAAAAGATCTTTATTTTAAATTATGAACTGAAAAGGATATTATATTGAAAGAAAATTTTAAATTTAAAAGGGGCTGTAGGTAAATTGATAATTCAGAGATCTTTTTCCATGATTTCATGATTATTTCCAAAATATTTAGAAAGCTCCAGATATTGAAAACATTCCTGATTTTCTGGAAGTCATTGGGCAGTTCTTGAGTGCAGAGGCCACATTTGACAACCCTTAGGCACCCCACAACTGCAGGCTAAGTCTCAGTTACAAGAGCAAAGACTCAAAAGGTTAGTCATCAATAAAAAGAATACATCAGTGGGCCATCCTCTTTTGACAGACACTGTCCCTGCACTCAGAGGACTATTGCTGCTCCCTTGGAGACTGTGGCAGAGCTCTCAAGGCTAGGAATTCAGATTACCTCATTTGTTGTGTGATTGTCCACCCATCGTGACAATGCCCCATCTTTTGATCTTTTGATCGATTTTGTATATCTTTCATGTATATTCGGTTGAACTAATTCCCATGAAACCCCCCTCCCAGACAACCTCCACCAATAATCCCATGCAGTACCCATTATAACCCTTCTGTGATCCAAATCCTCCATGAACATTTAGTCCAAAAAATAATCAAATACCCTTACTAGGAAAAAGAAACAAGTATGATAAGATTACAGGCAAGAGACAAACAAAAGGAAACTCAGGGGGAAAAAAAAGAAAAGAAAAGGAAAAAACAACAAATCAAACAAAAAACAAAACGATATAAAATATAATTAGCAGATTGGAACATTTAGAAAATGGGCGAAAAGGCAAAGGAAATGCCTTTAATATATATATATATAAATTCATTCTTTTTTCCTTTCTCTACTTTTTTTCTTTCCTTTCTTTTATCACTGTGTTATCAGATGTCTGGTGTGCCGTGACACCTTCCACCTCTCAGTCCCCATTGTCTCCCAATTTTTGATTTGATTTTCAAAGAAGATTTAGGTCACAGCAAAGTCACATACGGAGTGCCGGAGACTCCCAGATACCAAACCACCCCAAGTTCCCCACCCCATATTGACCCCCCCTTTTTTGAATGTTAGCATTGTTATAACTGTTATAGAGATAGCAAAATACATCAACTAAATATTGTCAATGATTTATAGTATAGTTTACAATTTAGATGATATAGTTTAATAATTTTGATGATATTTACCATGTCCTGTGTCCATTACTGTAAGGTAATGAAAAATCTTCCCCATGACCACCAAACACCCCTTTAGATCTTGACTGTTCCCTTCCCTTCAGCCCCCCAGGACCCATGATACCACCCTCTCCCTAACCATGGAATGTCAAGATTCACAGTTACATGCCCTGGAGATTTGAACCTGCCCTTCCTAATCCACCCATCCCCCAGTGCTGCACCTCCAAACCTAGGAACACCACCACTCATCTGCCCCATCCCCCAACATGCAACCACACTCTATCCCTTTACCATAGATTATGTCCATATGGGTGATGGCAAAAAGCCTGCTCTTTTCTTACTCTCCTTTGTTAACCTATCTTTCAGACAATGATTCTCAGATACTCCTCACTTTCCTCAGTTCAGATCATTGAGGTCATATAGTGTTCATCCTTCAGTGCCTGGCTTGCTTCACTCAACATAAGGTCTTCAAGATTCATCCACGTTATTCCATGTGTTAGCACTTTGTTCCTTCTTACAGCTGAGTAATATTCCATTGTATGAATGTACCACATTTTGCTTATATATTCATCTGTTGATGAGCACCGGGGCTGATTCCAACTTTTGGCAATGGTGAACAATGCCGCTATGAACATTGGTGTGCATATATCTGTTTGTGTTTTTGTTTTCAGTTCTTCTGGGTATATACCCAGCAGTGGAATTGCTGGATCATATGGAAGATATGTTGCTAGTTTTCTGAGGAATCGCAAAACTGTCCTCCACAGTGGCTGGACTGTACCACAGTCCCACCAGCAGTGGATGAGGGTTCCTATTCCTCCACATCCGCTCCAACATTTAGTGTCTCCTGTTTTTTTAATAGCTGCCATTCTGATGGGTGTAAGATGGTATCTCATTGCAGTTTTGATTTGCATTTCCCTGATAGCAAGTCATTTTGAGCATATTTTCATGTGCTTTTTAGCCATTTGTATTTCTTCCTTGGAGAAGTGTCTTTTCAGGTCACTCTCACATTTTTTAAATGGGTTGTTTGTCCTTTTATTTTCAAGGTGTAGGATTTCTTTATATATGCAGGATATTAGTCTCCTATCAGATATATCTTTGCCAAATATTTTTTCCCATTGGGTAGGCTGCCTTTTTATTTTCTTAATAACATCCTTTGAGGTGCAGAATTTTTAATTTTGATGAGAACCCATTTATCAATTTTTTCTCTTGCTGCTCGTGCTTTGGCTGTGGAGTTCATGAAACCATTTCCTATTACAAGGTCCTGTAGATGCTTCCCTACATTATCTTCCAAGGTTTTTATGGTTTTGGCTCTTATATTTAGATCTTTGATCCATCTTGAGTTGATTATTGTATAAGGTGTGAGATGGCATTCTTCTCTCATTCTTTTGGATATGGATACACAGTTCCCCAAAGCACCACTTGTTAAAGAGGCCATTCTCTCCCAACTCAGTGGGCTTGGTGGTCTTGTCAAATATCAGATGACTGTATATGTGAGGATCTATATCAGAACTCTCAAGTCAGTTCCATTGTTCAGTAGGTATATTCCTGTGCCAATACCATGCAGTTTTGATCACTGTATCTTTTTAATATATTTGAATATCAGGTAATGTGATATCTCCAACTTCATTTTTCTTTTTCAATATATCTTTGGCAATTCGGGGCCTTTTACCTCTCCAAATATATTTTGTGGTGAATTTTTCAATTTCCTTAAAAATACAGTGTTGATTTTTATTGGTGTTGCCTTAAATCTGTAGATTAGTTTGAGTAGGATAGACATCTTGATGATGTTTAGTCTTCCTGTTCACAAACAGGGAATATTTTTCCATTTACTTAAGAATTCTGTGTTTTCCTTTAACAGTGTTGTGTAGTTTTCTCTATATAAGTCCTTTACACCTTTAGATAAATTTATTCCTAGTTATTTGATTCTTTTAGTTACTATTGTAAACGGTTTTTTTTCTTTATTTCCTGCTGAGATTCCTCGTTATTGATGTACAGAAATGCTGATTTTTGAGCATTGATCTTATAGCCTGCAACATTACTAAACTCCTTTATAAGTTCTAGATTTTTTGTGGTAGATTTTTCAGGGCTTTCTATGTATAGGATCATCTTGTCTGCAAACAATGAAATTTTTACTTCTTCTTTACCAATCTGGATGTCTTTTATATCCTTTTCTTGCCTCAGTACTCAAGCAAGTACTTCTAAGACAACGTTAAATAGGAGTGGTGATAGTGGGCATCCTCATCTTGATCCCAATCTCAGAAGGAAGGTTTTAGGATTTCACCGTTGAAGATTATGTTAGCTTGCAGTTTTTCTTATATACCCTTTATCATTTTCAGAAAGTTTCCTTCTATTCCTATCTTTTGTAGTGTTTTTATCAGGAAAGAGTGCAGTGGATTGTCAAATGCTTTTTATTGCATCTATAGAGATGATCATGTGACTTTTTTCTTTCAATCTGTTTATGTGGTGTATTACATTGATTGATTTTCTTATATTGAACCATCCTTCCATACCCGGGATGAAACCCACTTGATCATGGTTTATAATCTTTGGATATGTTGTTGAATGCGATTAGCAAGTATTTTGTTGAGGATTTCAGCATCTAGGTTTATTAGAGCAATTAGTCTGTAATTTTCCTTTCTTGTGGTATCTTTATTTGGTCTTGGTATTAGGGTAATTTTGGCATAGTAGAATGAGTGAGACAATATTCCATCTACTTCTACTTTTTGGAAGAGCTTAAGCAGAATTTGAGTTAGCTCTTTCTTGAAAGTTTGGAAGAATTCAGCGTGAAGCTATCTGGTCCTGGACTCTTCTTTGTTGAGAGGCTTATGATGACTGAGTCTACTTCTTTACTTGTAGTTGGACTGCTGAGATCATCATTTTCTTCTTTCATAATGTAGGCTGTTTGTGAGTTTCTGGAAACTTGTCTATTTCCTCTAAATTATCATTCTTGTTGGCATATAATTTTTCAAAATATCCTCTTGTGATACTCTTTATTTCTGTGGTGTCACTAGTGATGTACCTTGCTCATTCCTTATTTTGTGTATTTGC
>JAKSZT010039172.1:75157-101100 GCA_026826555.1 Tolypeutes matacus
TCTATCTATCTATCTATCTATCTATCTATCTATCTATCTATCTATCTATCATCGTCTCTTTTTTTAGTCTAGCTAAGGGTTTGTCAATTTTATTGATACTCTCAAAAAACCAGCTTTTGGTTTTGTTTATTTTTTTTAGTGCTTTCTTGTTCTCTACTTCATTTACTTCTGCTCTAATCTTTGTTATTTCCTTCTTTCTAATTCCCTTTGGTTTAGTTTGTTGTTTTTCCAATTCCTCCACGTGTGCAGATAGGTCTTCAATTTTAGCTCTTTCTTCTTTTTTAATATATGTATTTATGGCTATGAACTTCACTCTCAGTACTGCTTTTGCTGCATCCCATAGGTTTTGATATGTTGTGTTGTTGTTTGCATTAGAGTCAATGTAGTTACTGATTTCTTTTGAGTTTTCCTCCTTGACCCACTGTTTGTATAAGAGTGTGTTTTTAAATTCCATATTTTTGTACCTAACCTGTTTCTCTGGCCCTTAGTGATTTCTAGTTTCATTCCATTGTGGTCAGAGAAATTAATTTGTACAATCTCAAACTTTCTGAATTCATTGAGAGTTTTCTGTGGCCTGGCATGTAATCTATCTTGGTGTATGATCCATGTGCACTTGAGAAAAATGTGAATCTTGCTGTATTTGGGTTTTGTGTTCTGAATATGTATATTAAGTCCAGGTTCTCTAATGTCCTGTTGAGAGCCTTTGTTTCTTTATTGATTCTTTGTCTAGATGTTCTGTCTAATGATGATAATGGTGTATTAAATTCCCCTAATATAATTGTAGAGGTATTTATTTCTCCAGTTAGTTTTTCCAAAGTTTGCCTCATGTATTTTGAGGCACCCCAATTAGGTGCATAAATGTTATGATTGTTCTCTTGTCTTGAGAGATTACCCTTTTTATTAATATATGGTGTTCATCTTTGTCTCTTACAATATTTTTGCATTTAAAGTCTATTTTGTCTGATATTAGAATAGCTACTCCTGCCCATTGTTGGCTATTTTTCGCTTGTAAAATTGATTTCCAGTTATTCACTTTCAGCATCCTTGAATCCCTGTTTCAAAGGTGTGTTTCTTATAGACAGTGTATAGATGGATTATATTTCCTTATCCATTCTGCCAATCTGTGCCTCTTGGTTGGTGAATTTAATCCATCTACATTCAATGCTATTACTCACAATGAATTTCTTACTTCAGCCATTTTTTCTTTGGGTTAATGTATGTCATATGTTGTTTTGTTTCTGTTTTTTTCTTTTTAGTTGTTTTTAAAGTCTCCAGCTCTCTGTCCCTTGTTTTTTCCTTTCAACTTGTATAACTTCCTGTAATATTTCTTGAAGTGCAGGTTTCTTATTGACATACTATCTTAGTTTCTGTTTATCTGTGAATATTTTGAACACTCCATCATTTTTGAATACCAGTTTTGCTGGATAGAGTATTCAGGGCTTGAATTTTTTCTTTTAGTACTTTGACTATGTCATACCACTCTCTTCTTGCCTCCATGGTTTCAGCTGTGAAATCAGCACTTAATCTTATTGTGCTTCCCTTGTATGTGATGGTTCTCTATTCTCTTGCTGCCTTGAGTATTTTTTCTTTGTCTTGAGCAGTGGACATTTTGATTAATATAAGTGTTGGGGTTGGCCTTTTGGGATTTATACTGTTTGGGATGTGCTGTGCTTCCTGGATCTGCACATCCATCTCACTCAATAGGTTTGGGAAATTTTCAACCATTATTTACTTCAACACTCCTTCTGTTCCCTTTCCCTTCTCTTCTCCTTCTGGGATACCCATAATGTGTATGTTTGTGCGTTTTGTGTTGTTGGTTAATTCCCTGTGTCCGTGCTGGATTTTTTCTATCCTTTTGACTATCCCTTCTACTATCTGTTTGATTTCAGATGTATTGTTTTCCACATCACTAATTTTTTCTTCTGCCTGTTCAAATCTGCTGTTATGTGAATCCAGCATCTTTTTTATTTCTAGGATTGTGCCATTGATCACCATCATATCTGTTATCTTTTTGCATATGTTTACATTTTCTTCAGTATGTTCTCCCAGTGTCTTCTTTATATCCTTAAACTCTTCCTTCACTTCTTTAAGTTGGTCTATGATATTTTTTGGAATGCTTTGATGAGCTGTTCAATGTTTTGCATCACTTCCTCATTTTAGTTGTTCATTGGACTGCTCCATGTCTTCCTGTTTCTCAGTGTGCTTTGTAATTTTTTGTTGCTCTCTAATCATCATTTTATCTTGATGGGTTTATTCAGTTGATTAGCTTCTCTCTCTGCTCTAGAGTTTTATTTAGCTGCTGATTTTGCATGTGTGTTAAGTTTTCTCTTTGACACTTTTTCTTCTTATTTTATTTCCTTGTTTCTTTCTTTCTTCCCTTGGAAGCAAAAGATTAGGGCCAGAGCAATCAAAAGATGTGAGAAGGAAGAAGGACAGTAATAATATTGATAAAAGTTAGAAGAATGGCCAAATAAGACTTAATGAAATTAATATTTAAATCATGTAGGCAGTGTAGAGTAATAGGAAAAAGAGTGGAGTAGCTACAATGGACTAGGAAAGAAAATAGAAGAATATACATATAATGATTTAGAAAGCCAGAATTATGAGAAGGGAGAGAAAGAGTAAAGAAAGGGCTGAAAGGAAAAAGTTAATATTAATAAAAAAAGAAGGAAACAAAATATATAGAATAAATATTGACACCCTTACATTGTGGGCATGTGAACAAACGTGGTATATAAGAGCCACAACAGAAAGCAGAAGGCAGAAAAGTGCGGGAAGGATAAGAGTTATTTTGAACACAAAATCAATATAGACAGAGAATGGGAAATCACTCAAGAAAAGCACAGCAAAGAAGAGACAAGCTAGCTGCTTTTTTTTTTTCATTTGAAAAAATGAAAGAAAAAAGAAAGGGAGGAGCAAAGAGGGAAGAAAAGCAAGAGACAAAAAATAAACAGAGAAAAACCAAACAACCACACAGGAAAGCAGTCAAACTAATGAGGATCAGTGTTCCTCCTAGGTCCTTGTGGATCCTCTCATCTTGGTAGCATTTATCAATCAATTTCCCTGTAGGGTTCTACCTGCAAGTTATAAAGCAACTTTGAGCTATTAAACTAAATGAAAAGGAAGATTTTATTTTTCATTTTTTAAAGTGGTTTTCTCATTGTTTTTTTTGGCAAAATACAGGACCCAAAATACGTCCTCTTCTAGACCACCCCCTTCACTGAGGGGACCTTAACAAGGCTCATGGAAACTAATCAAGCAATTCTGACTTCCTGGACTTCCCAGGGAAGCTGAACTCTGATGCTAGTCAGTGCAGAACAATAAAAACCACTGACTCTGCACCTTCTGGAGCCGAGCCTCAGCATCACCACGCTGATGGTTAAATCAGGTTTTCTCAGCAGATTTGCCTCTCCACTCAGCCTGGTGTTGCTTCAATCCAACTTATCTGCTCCCAAAAGCTATGAGGGCATCCAGGCAGCCAAATTGATGGTAAAGAATCCCCTCTCTTCCTTGTGTTAGAACCCTCTCACTCTGAGATTGTTCCCTCTCCCTGCCTTGGCGGGGTTTGGGGCTTATTCTTGGGAGTTAAATCAACTCCCTCAGCAGATTTGCCTATCCTCTCTTTCAGGTGTTGAATTAATCCAGCTGTTTTGTTCATCCAAGCTGCAAGGGGTTCCAGGCAGCAAAATTCATAGAAAGGAAAGCTCTCTCACTCCTTTGCCAAAGCCATTGCAGTCTCACAGAACGCTACTTCTCACCAGGCCCAGTCATGCAATTGCTGGGCCAGGAGGCCCGGCTCAAGCCAGCATTTTTTCCCCTTAAAAGTGGGGCTCGGTCATCTTTTAACCACCACAGGCAGGCTAAAAACTCACGAATCTCTACCAATCACTCCATGCCATCGATCTGCACAGATAGATGTCCCAAGCTCCTTGCTCTGTGCTTATAGAGCACAGACCCCATGGCAGGATCCTGTCCACAATTCACCACCATTCCAACAGCTTTAAAAAAGCCATTCATTGTTCACTTTGTCTGCATGATGTGGTATGGGAATACATATCAATATAACTGATACATAAACAAAAAATGTTGTTCAAGGACAGCCAGAAAAATACCTATGCATGTCAGTGTCAACAAATGGATTGAGAGTTGAATAATTTCTTCTTTATTCTTCTGGTTTTTCTTTATTATAATTATTATAGAGATATAGTAAAGGTTTAATAATGATTGAAGAGATGAATATACCAAGGATAAGGGAATGTACACTTTGGATAAAAAATATTGGTTTAATAGGTCACAATAAACCATAATTCTTTTAAAAATTGTGGGAATTTCAGTAATTGTATACCATATACCATACTGGAGCCATTGATAATAGTTATTAGCCATGTTTCAAAGATACTATGGCCAATTTTTAAAATTAACCACAATTCAAATTTATTCTGGAGATGGGACCAGTGTAAGGGGTTATGCCCCTTCTGTTTCTTAGGTCATGATTTCTGCTCTAGACTTTAAGTTTATGTATGTTCATGTATGATTGATATGCAACACTAAAAATATATATTAAGAGAAAGAGGGTAGTGAGAGACAAATATGAAAATTTAGAATTACCTATTCCTCTAAAGTGGTCTTCCTTTTGTGTTTCTTTATTGTTGGAAGCTATAATCACCTGTGCATAGAATGGAGGGTGGTACACTCTGCTTGGTGGATTAGGTCCTTGATTTAATGAATCATCCTCCCACATGATATGTTGTAAACATTTGAGTCATTCTTTTCACCTTGTGGCTCCTACCAGTCCCTTTTACTGATTGGGGTGTTGTCAAGGTCCTTCACAAGTCATAGGAGAAATTTGGAGGCTGGGAGCTATTTGTACTCTGAGTTCCTGGGTTTTCATTTATGTATATGTGAATTCTGTTTATTTGAAAAGCACCAATGCATGTCAATGTAAACAAATGGATTGAGAGGTGAATAATTTCTTCTTTATTCCTCTGGTTTTTCTTTATTTATTATAATTATTATAAAGCTATTGAAAAGGTTTAATAATGATTGAAGAGATGAAATGCACACCACCATGAATATACCCAGGGCCAGGGAATGTTTACATTAGATAAAAAAGATATTGGTTTAATATATCTCAATATCACAGTCTTGTTTTAAAATTCGTGGGGATGTGAGAAATTGTACACCCAAGTGGAGCCATGGATAGTAGTTATTAGCCATGTTTGAAAGACGCTCGGGCCAATTTTTGAAAATGAGTCACAATTCAAGTTTCTGCTGGAGATGAGTGTATGGGACCACTGTAATGTGTTATGCCCCTTTATTTTCTTAGGTTGTGATTTCTGCTTTAGGCTTCAAGTTTATGTATGTTCATGCATTATTGATATGCATCCTAAAAATAAATATTAAGAGAAAGCAGGTGGTGAGAGACAAATATGAAGCTTTGGAACTACCTATTTCTCTAAAGTCGTCTTCTTTTGTGTTTTTTCATTGTTGAAGTCCTTAACCATGCATAAATATAATGGAGGGCAGTACAGTCTGCTTGATGTATTTGGTCTTTTAGTTTTATGAACCATTCCTCTCCCCCATGATGTATTTTAAATATTTGCACCACTCTTTGTCACCTTGTGTACCCTACAATTCCCTTTTACTGTTTGGGTGTTGGCAACTTCCTTCATAAGCCATAGGAGAAATGTGAACATTCATGTTCCTTGGTATATTCATAGTGGTTTGAATTTATCTCTTCAATCATTATTAAAACTTTTCAACAGTCTATAATAATTATAATAAATAAAGAATAACCAGCAGAATAAAGAAGAAATTATTTACCTCACAATCCATTTGTTGAATCTGACATTCATCAGTTATTTTCTGACTGTACTTGAACAATTTTTTGTTTCTCAATCATTTTTATTGATATGACATCCCTTGCTACATCAAGTGGATAAAGTGAGCAATTAATGACATTTTTAAAGATGTTGAAATGGTCTTTATTTTAAAATTATGAACATAAACGGATATTAGATTGTAATAAAGTGTTAAGTTAAAAAGGTTATGTAGCTAAATTGCTAATTCAAAGAACTTTTTCCAGATTTCCAATTGTTTACTAAATGTTTATATTGCTCCAGATTCTGTTTCAAGGAAACCATTCATAATTTTCTGGACATCATTGCGCTGTTCTTGAGTGCAGAGGGATTGTGATGCAGGTGTCCATATATAAATACCTGTTCTTATGTCATATTGTAATTTTTAAGAAAGTATAGGAAATAAAATCAAACTCATTCTTACAAAGAAACAGAATTCATGTATACAAAAATGAAAATCCATGAACTCAGACTACAAATAGTTTTCAGCCTCCAAATTTCTCCTATGGCTTATGAAGGACTTGTCAACACCCAGTAGAGATAAAGGCACTTGTAGGGTACACAAGGTGTACAAGAGTGATGCAGATATTTACAATATATGATGGGAGAGAGGAATGGGTCATAAAATCCATCAAGCACAGTGTAGCTCCTGCAATTTTATGCATACACGATTATAACCTCCAACAATGAAGAAACACAACAGGAAGACCACTATAGATAATAGGTAAGTCCAAAGATTCATATTTGTCTATCATCACCCTCTTTCTTTTAATATATATATTTTAGTGATGCATATCAATCATACATGAATATATGAAATCATGAAGTCTAGAGCAGAAATCACAACCTTACAAATTAAAGGAGCATAACACCATACAGTGTTCCCTTTCACACTTCTCCAGCAGAAGCTTGAATAGTGATTCATTTTTAAAAATTGGCCAAGCATTTCAGAAACACGAATAATAATAATTTTCCATGGCTCCACATGGTGGTAAAATTCCCGAAATCCCCATAATTTTTAAAAGAATTCTGTTTTATTGAGACATAATAAAACAATATCTTTTTTATCCAATGTGTACACTCCCTGGTCCTTGGTATATTCACAGTGGTATGCATCCATCACTTCAATCATTATTAAACTTTTTCAATACCTTTATAATAATTATCACAAATGAAGAAGAAACAGAAGAATAAAGAAGAAATTATTCACCTCTCAATCCATTTGATGACACTAACATATACAGGTGATTTTCTGGCCATCCCTAGACAACTTAATTTTTTTTATCTGTCAGTTTTCTTCATCTGTGATCCCATACTGCATCATGTTGACAAAGATAACAATGAATGGCTTCTTTCTGGCCATCCATGGACAACTTAATTTGTTTATCAGTTTTCTTGATCTGTGATCCCTTACTACATCATTTGGACAAAGTGAACAATGAATGACTTTTTTAAAGCTGCTGAAAGGCCTTTATTTTAAAATTATGAACTGAAAAGGATATTAGATTGAAATAAAATATTAATTTTAAAAGAGAATGTATGTAAATCAATAATTCAGAGTAGATCTTTTTCAAGGATTTCATAATTGATTGCTGAATGTTTAGAATGCTCCAGATTTTGTTTCTAGGAAACCATTCCTGATTTTCTGGACATCATTGAGCTGTTCTTGAGTCCAGAGAGATTGTGATGCAGGTATCAATATATAAGCAGCTGCTCTTATGACTTATCCTAGTTTTTTAGAAAGTATTGGAAATAAAGTCCAACTCATTCTTACAAAGAAACAGAATCCACATAAATAGAAATGAAATGTAGGAACTCAGAGTATAAAGAGTTCCCAGGCTCCAAATTACACCTATGGTTTATGAAAGATCTTGCTAACACCCAGAAGAGAAAAGGGTTCTTGTATGGCCCACAAGGTGAGAAAGAGTGACTCACATGTCTACAAGATATATTGTGAGAGAAGAATGATTCATAAAAGTCAAGGAACTAATCCATCAACAGAGTGTACCACCCTCCATTCTATGCATTAGCCTCCAAAAATGAAGAAACAGAAAAGGAAGGCAACTTTAGAGAAATAGGTAATTCTAAAGCTTCATATTGTCTCTCACCACCCTCTTTCACTTAATACATATTTTAGTGATGCATATCAATCATACATGAACATACAGAATCTTGAAGTCTAGAGCAGAAATCCCTCCTTAGAAAATAAAGAGGCATAACACCTTACAATGTTCCCATCTCTAGCAGAAACGTGAATTGTGATTCATTTTCAAAAATTGGTCAGAGCATTTCCAAAACACAACTAATAACTATTATCCATGGCACAATATGGGTGTGCAATTCCTGTCATAGCCACGATTTTTAAAACAAATCTGTTTGAGGCTGTGGGCACATGGAGCGAGGGTGAGACCATTTCTACAACTTTAAAAAAGTCATTCGTTGTTCACTTACTCCGCATTATGTAGTATGGGATCACATATCAATAAAAATGATAGATAAAGCAAAAAATGTGTTCAAGGGTAGCCAGAAAAACACCTATTTAGGTCACAGCCTACAAATGGATTGAGAAGTGAATAATGTCAACTTTATTGTTCTGGTTTTCCTTTATTGATAATAATTATTATAGAGCTGTTGTAAAAATTTATTATGACTTTGGTGATGAATGCACACCACTGTGAATATACCAAGGACCAGGGAATGTACACTTTGGATAAAAAGTATTGGATTAATATGTCTCAATAAAGCAGATTTGTTTTAAAAATTGATGGGATGCCAGGAATTGTAAATCCATGTTGAGCCATAGATAATATTTATTAGCTGTGATTCAAAAATGCTCTGGCCAATTTTTAAAAATGAATAACTATTCAAGTTTCTGCTGGTGATGGGACCAATGTAAGGTGTTATGCCCCTTTATTTTCTAAGGTTGCAATATCTACTCTAGACTTCAAGTTCATGGCTGTTCATGTATGACTGATATGTATCACTAAAAATATATATTAAAATAAAGAGATTAGTGAGAGATAAGTATGAAGCTTTGGAATTATCTATTTCTCTAAAGTGGTATTCCTTTCATGTTTCTTCATTTCTGTAAACGTTTGAGTCACTCTTTATCCCCTTGTGGATGCTACAATTCCATTTGTCTCTTCTGGGTGTTGGCAAGGTCCTTCATGATCCATATGAAAAATTTGGATGCTGGGAGCTATTTGTACACTGAGTTCCTGAGTTTTCATTTGTGTATATGTGTATTCTGTTTCTTTGTAAGATTGACATTGATTTTATTTCCAATACTTACTAAAAATTTCAAAATGCCATAAGAGAAGGTATTTATATATGGATAAATGCATCACAATCTCTCATCACTCAAGAACAGCCCAATGATGTCCAGGAAAAAAGGAATGGTTTCCTTGAAACAAAATCCAGAACCTTCTAAACACTCAGTAAACAATAGTGAAATAATGGAAAAAGATATCATCTGAATTATTGATTGACCTACACTCCCTTTTAAAATTAACATTTTCTTTCAAACTAATATCTGTTTCAGTTCATAATTTTAATTAAAGACATTTTCAACAGCTTTTAAAAAAGGCAGTGATTGTTCAGTTTGTCAATATGATGTAGTATGGGATCAGATATCAATAAAATAGTTAGATAAACAAAAAAAGTTGTTCAAGGTTATTGAGGAAAAATCCTATGTATGTCAGTGTCAACTAATGTTTTGAGAGGTGAATAATTACTTCTTTATTCTTCTGGATTTTCTTTATTTATTATAATTATTATACAGCTATTGAAAAGTTTTAATAATGATTGAAGAGATGAATGCAAACCATTGTGAATATACCAAGGACCAGGGAATGTAGACGTTTGATGAAAAAGATATTGCCTTAACATGTCTCAATAAAACAGATTTGTTTTAAAATTCGTGCGGATGTTAGGAACTGTAACACAAGTTTAACCATGGATAATAGTTGTTAGTCATATTTTAGAAATGCTCTGGCCAATTTTAAAAAATGAATCACAAATGAAATTTTTGATGGAGATGGGACCACTGTAAGGTGTTATGACAATTAATTTTCTAAGGCCGTGAATTCTGCTCGAGCGTTCAAGTTTATGTATGTTCATATATGATTGATATCCATCACTAAAAATGTATATTAAGAAAAAGAATTTGGTGAGAGAAAAATATGAAGCTTTGGAATTACCTATTTCTCTCAAGTCATCTTCCTTTTGTGTTTCTTCATTGTTGGGGGCTATAATCACGTTTGCATAGAATGGAGGGTGGTGCATTCTGTTTGATGGATTAGTTCCTTGAATATTATGAATCATTCCTCTTCCCCATGATATCTTGCAAACATTTAAGTCCCTCTTTGTCACCTTACAGACCCAACAGGTCCCTTTTTCTCTTTTGGGTGTTGACAATGTCCTTCATAAGCTATAGGAGAAATTTGTAGGGTGGGATTTTTGTTCTCTGAGTTCCCATGTTTTCATTTACCTATATGTGGATTCTGTTTCTTTGTATTAATGAGTTAGATTTTATTAACAATACTTTCTACAAAATTACAATATGTTATAGAGGAGATATTTATTTATCGATACTTACATCACAATCTCTCTGCACTTGAGAACAGCCCAATGATGTCCAGAAAATCAGGAATGGTTTCCTTGAAACAAAATCTGGAGCCTTGTAAACATTCAATAAGCAATCATGAAATCATGGGAAAAGGTCTCAGAATTATCGATTTACCTATACTTTCTTTTAAAATTAACATTTTCTTTTTAAACAATATCCATTTCAGTATATCATTTTAAAATAAAGACCTTTTCAATAGCTTTAAATAAGCCACTCATTGTTCACTTTGCCCACCTGAAGTAGTATGGGATTACATATCAATAAAACATAAAAAGTTGTTCAAGGACAGCCAGAAAAAACACCTATGTATGTCAGGGTTAACAAATGGATTGAGAGGTGAATAATTTCTTCTTTATTCTTCTGGTTTTTCTTTATTTATTATAATTATTATAGAGCTATTGAAAAGGTTAAATAATGACTGAGGAGATGAATGCACACTACTGTGAATACACCAAGGACCAGGGAATGTACACATTGGATAAAAAATGTATTCATTTAATAGTTCTCATTTAAAAAGATTTGTTTTAAAAATCGTGGGGATGTCAGGAATTGACATCCAAGCAGAGCCATGGATAAAAGTTATTGCTTGTGTTTCATAAATGCTCAGGCCAATTTTTAAAAATGAATCACCATTCAAGTTTCTGCTGGAGATGGGACCACTTTAAGGTGTTATCCCCCTTTATTTTCTAAGGTCGTGAATTCTGCTCTAGACTTCACATTTATGTATGTTCATGTCTCACAAATATGCTTCACTTAAAATATATATTAAAATATAGAGTGTGGTGAGAGACAAATATGAAGATTTAGAATTACTTATTTCTCTAAAGTGTTCTTCCTTTTGTGTTTCTTCATTGTTGGAGGCTATAATCCCATGTACATAGAATGGAGGGTGGTGCACTTTGCTTGATGGATTAGGTCCTTGGCTTTTATGAACGATTCTTCTCCCCCATGATATCTTATAAACATTTGAGTCCCTCTTTGTCACCTTCTGGACACTACAAGTCCCATTTTCACTTCTGGCTGTTGGCAATGTCTATCTTGGGCCATATGAGAAATTTGGAGCCTGGGACTTATTTTTCTCTCAGTTTCTGGGTTTTCATGTGTGTATATGTGTATTCTGTGTCTTTGTAAGTATGAGTTTGATTTTATTTTCAATACTCTCTAAAATATTTCAATATACCATAAGAGCAGGAATTTATATATGGATACCTGCATCACAATTACACTGCACTCAATAACAGCACAATGATGTTCAGATAATCAAAAATAATTTCCTTGAAATAAAATCCAGAGCCTTCTAAACATTCAGTAAACAATGATGAAATCATGGAAAAAGATCTCCTGAGAATTATCGATTTACATATATTCCCTTTTAAAATTAAAATTTTCTTTCAATCTAATATCCATTTCAGATCATAACATTAAAATAAAGACCTTTGTAACAGCTTTAAAAAAGCCATTCATTGTTGCTTTTGTACACATGATGTAGTATGGGATGACATATAAATAAAACTGATAGATAAACAAAACAAGTTGTTCAAAGGCAGTCAGAAAAACACCTATGTATGTCAGTGTCAACAAATGGATAGAGAGGTGAATAATTTTATCTTTAATCTTCTGGTATTTATTTATTTATTATAATTATTAAAGAGATGTTGCAAAGGTTTAATAATGTTTGAAGAGATTAAGGCACACCACTGTAAATAAACCATGGACAAGGGAATGTACACATTGGATAAAAAAATTATTTTTTAAATGTCTCAATAAACAGATTTATTTTAAATATCATGGGGATGCCAAGGATTGTACACCCAAGTTAAGCCATGCATAATAGTCATTAGTCGTGTTTCAGAAATGTTCTGGCCAATTTTTAAAAATGAATCACAATTCAATTTTTTTGCTGGAAATGTGTGTATGGGACCACTGTAAGGTGTTATGCCCTTTTATTTTCTAAGGACGTGATATCTGCTCTAGATTTCTAGTTTATGTATGTTCATGTATGAATGATATGCATCACTAAAAATATATATTAAGAGAAAGAGGGTGGTGATAGGCCAATATGAAGCTTTGGAATTATCTCTTTCTCTAAAGTGGTCCTCCTTTTGTGTTTCTTCATTGCTGGAGGCTATAATCACGTGTGCATAGAATGGAGGGATGTACAATCTGCTTTATGGTTTAGGTCCTTGAATTTATCAACCATTCATCTCCCCCATGATATCTTGTAAACATTTGAATTCCTCATTTTCACCTTGTGAACCCTACAAATCCTTTTTTCACTTCTGTGTTTTGGCAAGGTCCTTCATAAGCCAAAGGAGAAATTTGGAGGCTGGGAGCTATTTGAACTCTGAGTTCGTGGCTATTCATTTGTGTATATATGGATACTGTTTATTTGTAAGAATGAGTTTGATTTTTTTGGATAGGTTTCTGTTTTTTTATTGTGGGTAAAAATCGAAATTTTTACAATACACTCCAATATTTGTAAAATGATATAAAGATATATATGCATTCATGTGCAGTTGCTTACATAAATGCTATTTTTTTCATATATATTTTAAAAGATGCAAAGATTATATAAATGTTACACAAAAATTAAAGGGATTCCCATGATCTCCACCTCCCATAACTCTCATAACATCTCACATAAACAACTTTCATTAGTGTGGCTCATCACCTGCAATGGACATACACATCCTGGGGCTTTGCCACTAAGTATAGACCAAAGTTCACACCATAGACCACACTCTCTCCCATGCATTTCTGCATGGTATGTGATGATGTAAAAAGGCCTATATCCGTCTCCACAACATCACTCAGGACAACCCCAAAGTCATGAAAAAGCCCCTGTATTACAACTTCATTTACCCTCCCTGCCACAAAAGCATCTAGTGGCCTCTGGCTCCACCTCACTGTTATAATTTCTTCAATTGCTTGAATCACACGTCTACAACACAATACCATTAAGTCCACTCTAGTCCATAGTTCTTCCCCCAATCCTGAGGGGACTGGAATGGTGATTTCCACTCCACCTCCAAGTGAGAGTGGGCTTATATCCTATAGATACAGTGGACGGGATTATCCTGCCTCAGCTGCAGGCTCTCTAAATTCCCTGGGATGGCCATTTTCCATCATTGTATCCTCACCAGGTGATTTTGGTGTGTCCATTGAGCTGTAGAGTAGGAGTTGAAGCTCCAAGGAAATTCCAGGCACAGCTGGCACATAGGCAGTCCAGAGGCTCCAGTCTCTGGAAGTACACCTACAAACTCCAGCCTCACATATAGGTTTGAATAGAAGGGACTGATGGACCATGTGCAAGGAGGAATTATTTGAGTCCAACTCTGTAACTCTCATGAGCAAAGATTCCAAAGTAGAGCCCACAGGTAAAGCATCAATTTCTGGGCTATAGCCCCTTATATAGGACCAGAGTGCTCAGGAGCCCCTCTGTGTGGGGTGATATCCACTTTGGTGTTCTATGAGATCCTACTTGCTTGTGCATAAGTGTTACCACTGGGATGACCTCCCACAATCTTTGAAGTCCCTTAGCCCCCTGAATTCATTTGTCTTTACCTTTCCCCCCTTTTATTCAAGGTTTTTTTCCAGGAGTGTTTCCAGGTGACACTTGGTATTAATGCTTCATTGCCAGGGAGGCTCATCCCCGGGAGTCAGGTCCCACATTTGGGGTAAGATAATGCATTCATATGCTGAGTTTGGCTTAGAGAGAGACCACATTTGAGCAACAAAAGGCTGTCAGATGGCAACCCTTAGACACCCCATAACAGTAGGCCAAGTTTCAATTACAAGAGCAATGACTCATAAGGTTAGTCATCAATAACAAGAACCCAACAGTGGGCCATCCTCTTTTGTCAGACACTGTCCCTGCACTCAGGGGACTGTTACTGCTCTTTTGGAGAAAGTGGCAGAACTCTCCAGGCTGGGAATTCAGTATTCCTTCAACTATTGAGTGATTGTCTACCCACCGTGACCATGCCCCATCCCTCAATCATTTGAACAATTTTATATATCTTTCATATATATTCAGATGAACTTACTCCCATGAATTAACCATTCCATACACCCCCAATAATGATCATCTGCAGCCCCCATTGTAACCCTTCTGTGATCTAAATCTTCCTTGAAGATGAAGCCCATATAATAACCAAATCCAATTAATAGGAAAGTGAAATAATAATATTAGGCTTAAATGCAAGAGATAAAATACAAGGAAACACAGAAAAAAGAACTAAAAATAAAATATGATTAATGGATTGGGACATTCAAAAAAAGGAAGTGGAAAAATGCAAATTTTTTTAAAAAATTATTTTTTATTTTTATTTTTTCTCCTTTATTCACTGCATTATCGGATATCCAGTGTGTACCATGACACCTTCCCCTTCTCATTCCCCAGTGCCTCCCACAATTACATTTACTTTTCAAAGAAGATTTAGGTCACATCAAAGTCACACACTGAATACTAGAGATTCCAAAATACCCAACCTCCCTTCCCTTTCCTCACCCCATATTAAAACCTTTTTTGTGTGTGTGGGTGGTAGCATTGTTATAACTGTTATACAGATAGTGATGCATATCTATTAAAGAATTTCAATGGTTTACATTATAGTTTACAATTTAGATGGTACAGTTTAATACTTTTTGATGATATTTACTATGTCCTGTGTCCATTACTGTAATGTAATGAAAAACATTTCCTATGACAACTAAATACCCCATTTGATCATTTATGTTCCTTCCTCCCCATCCCACTGGGGCATATGACACTCCCTTGTCTTGACTCATGTGATGAGAATATTCATAGTTACATGCCCTTGGTATTCTAACCAGACCTTCCTAATCTACCCACCACTTTACCCTGCACCACCAAATCCAGTAATATCACTTCCCACCTATCTCCTGTCCTTCAATATGCAACTATAGTTTATCACTTTACCATAGATTATGTCCATATGGGTGATGGCTCACAACCTACTATTCTCTCTCTCTCTCCCTTGTTAACCTATATTTCAGAGAGTGGTTCTTAAAAACTGCTCACTTTCCTCAATTCAAATCAGTGAGGTCATATACTGTTCATCATTCAATGCCTGGCTTGCTTCACTCAACATAAGGTCTTCAAGATTCATCCATATTATTCCATGTGTTAATACTTTGTTCCTTTTAACAGCTGAGAAATATTCCATTGCATGTATGTACCATAATTTCCTTATCCATTCTTCTGGACACCAGGGCTGATTCCAAATTTTGGGAATTGTGAACAATGCTGCTCTTAACATTGGTGTGCATATATCTGTTCCTGTCTTTGCTTTCAATTCTTCTGGGTATATGCCCAGCAGTGGAATTGCTGGATCATACAGAATATCTATTTTAAATTTTCTGAGGAACTGCCAAACTGTCCACCACAGCAGCTGGACCATTCCACAATCCCACCAGCAGTGGATGAGGGATCCTATTTCTTCACATCCTCTCCAACACTTATATTCTGCTCTTTTTTAATTGCTGCCATTCTGATGGGTGTAAAATGGTATCTCATTGTGGTTTTGATTTGCATTTCCCTAATAGCTAGCGATGTCCAGCATTTTGTCATATGCTTTTGAGCCATTTCTATTTCTTCATTGGAGAAGTGATTTCTCAGGTCACTTGCCTATTTTTTAAATAGGTTGTTTATCCTTTTATGTTTGAGGTGTAGGATTTCTTTATATATTCAGGATATTAGGCTCCTATGGCATATATGGTTGTCAAATATATAATATATAATAACATCCTGTGAGGTGCAGAAGTTTTAAATTTTGATGAGATCCCATTTATCTATTTTTTCTCTTACTGCTCATGCTTAGACTGTGAAGTTCATGAAAACATTTCTTGTTACAAGGTCCTGTAGATGCTTCCCTATATTATCTTCCAAGGTCTTTATGATTTTGCCCCTTATATTTAGATCTTTGATCCATCTTGAGTTGATTTTCTATAAGGTGTGAGATGGAAATCTTCTCTCATTCTTTTGGATATGGATATCCAGTTCTCCAATCACCACTTGTTAAAGAGGCCATTCTCTCCCCACTGAGTGGGCTTGGTGGCCTTGTTGAATATCAGATGACTGTATATGCAAGGATCTATATCAGAACTCGCAATTCAGTTCTATTGGTTAGTAGGTCTATCCTTATGCCATAACCATGCAGTTGTGATAACTGTAGCTTTGTAGAATGTTTTAAAGTCAGGTAATGAGATACCTCCAACTTCATTTTTCTTTTTCAATCTGTCCTTGGCAATTCAGGGCCTCTTACCTTTCCACATATATTTTGTGGTTATTTTTTTCCAGTTCCTTAAAAATACAGTGTTGATTTTTATTGGGATTGCATTAAATCTGTAGATTAGTTTGGGCAGGATAGACATCTTGATGATGTGCAGTCTTCCTATCCATGAATAGGGAATAGTTTTCCACTTATTTAAGTATTCTTTGATTTCCTTTAATAGTGTTGTGTAGTTTTCTGTATATAAGTCTTTTTCATCTTTAGTTAAATTTATTCCTAGGATTCTTTTAGTTACTATTTTAAATGGTATTTTTTCCTTCATTTTCTCCTCAGATTGCTGCTTATTAGTGTACAGAAATGCTACTGATTTTTGAACATTGATATTATAGCCTGCATCATAACTGAATTCCTTTATAATTTCTAGATGCTTTGTTGTAGATTTCTCAGTGTTTTCTATGTATAGGATCTGAAATTTTAATTCTTCTTTTCCAATCTGGAGGTCTTTTATATCCTTTTCTTGCCTCGGTGCTCGAGCAAGTAATTATAAGTCAATGTTAAATAGGAGTGGTGATAGTGGGTATCCTTGTCTTGTTCCCAAAATGAGAGGGAAGGCTTTTAGGATTTCACCATTGAAGATGATGTTAGCTTTGGGTTTTTCATATATTCTTTATCATATTCAGAAAGTTTCCTTCTATTCCTATATTTTGCAGTGTCTTTATCAGGAAAGAGAGCTGTATTTTGTCAAATGCTTTTTCTGCATCTATAGAGATGATCGTGTGATTTTTTCTTTCAATCTGTTTATGTGGTGTATTACATTGAGTGATTTTCTCATTTTGAACCATCCTTGCATACCCGAGATGAAACCCAATTGGTCATGGTATTTAATCCTTTTGATATGTTGTTGAATGCTATTAGCAAGTATTTTGTTGAGGAATTTGGCATCTAGGTTCATTGGACAAATTGGTCTGTAATTTGCCTTTCTTGGGGTATCTTTGTTTGGTTTTGGTATTAGGGTAATTTTGGCATAGTAGAATGAGTTAGGCAATATTCCTTCTACTTCTATTTTTTGGAAAAACTTAAGCAGAATTTGTGTTAGCTCTTTCTGGAATGTTTGGTAGATTTCAGCTGTGAAACCATCTGGTCCTGGGATCTTCTTAGTTTGAAAGGTTTTTGATGACTGAGTCTATCTCTTTACTTGTAATTGGACTGCTGAGTTCATCAATTTATTCTTTCATCAGTGTACCTGATTGTGAGTTTCTAGAAACGTGTCCATTTCCACTAAATTGTCATTTTTGTTGGCATATAATATTTCAAAGTATCCTCTTATGATATTCTATTTCTGTGGGGTTACTAGTGTTATCCCCTTGCTCATTCCTCATTTTGTGTATTTGCATCTGTTCTCTCTTTATATTTGTTAGTATTTCTAAGGGTTTGTCAATTTTATTGATATTATCGAAGAAGAAGCTTTAGGTTTTTTTTTTTTCCTAGTGCTTTCTTATTCTCTATTTCATTTAGTTATACTCTAATCTTTGTTATCTCCTTCTTTCTACTTCCTTTAGGTTAATTTGTAGTTGTTTTCCCAATTCCTCCAAGTGTGCAGGTAGGTCTTCAATTTTATCTCTTTTGTCTTTTTTAACATATGTATTTATGGCTATGGTCTTCCATCTCAGGACTGCTTTTGCTGCATTCCATAGGTTTTGTTATGCTGTTTTGTTGTTTTCATTAGTTTCAAGGTAGTTACTGATTTCTTTTGAGATTTTCTCCTTGACCCACTGTTTGTCTAATTGTGTTTAACTTCCATATCCTTGTGCCTAACCTGTTTCTCTGGTCCTTAGTGCTTTCCAATTCCATTCCGTTGTGTTCAGAGACATTCCTTTGTATAATCTCAATCTTTCTGAATTCATTATGTGTTGAGCTGTGGCCTACCATGTGGTCTATGTTGGAGTATGATCCATATGACTCGAGAAGAATGTAAATCATGCTGTATTTCAGTATAGTGTTCTGTCTATGTCTATTAAGTCCAAGTCCTCTAATGTATTGTTGAGAGCCTTTGTTCTTTATTGATTCTTTGTCTAGATGTTTTGTTTAATGAGGATAATGGTGTATTAAATTCCCCTGCTATAATTTTAGAGGCATTTATTTCTCAACTTAGTTTTTTCCAGAGTTTGCCTCATGTATTTTGAGGCACCCTGATTAGGTGCATAAATCTTTATGATCATTCTCTCTTCTTGAGAGATTCCCCCTTTTACTAATATATAGTGTCCATCTTTGTCTCTTACAATAGTTTTGCATTTAAAGTATATTTTGTCTGATATTAGAATAGCTATTCCTGCCCTGTTTTGGCTAATGTTAGCTTGTAAAATTGTTTTCCAGCCATTCACTTTCAGCCTCCTTAAATCCCTAAGGATTTAAAAAGCTCTAAGGTGGGTTTCTTGTAGACAGCATATGAATGCATCATATTTCCTTTTCCATTCTGCCAATTTGTGTCTCTTGAGTGGTGAATTTAATCCATTAACATTCAGTGTTATTACTCTCAACAAAACAGCCATTTTTGGGGGGTTAATGTATCTCACATGTTGTTTTCTTACTGTTTTTGAATTTTAGGGTGTTTTTAAACTCTCCTCCAACTCTTTCTCCCTTGTTTTCTCCTTTCAAATTGTAGAACTTCCTTTAGTGTTTCCTGAAGTGCTGGTTTCTTATTGGAATACTCTTAATTTCTCTTTATCTGTGAATATTTTGAACTTTCCATCATTTTTGAATGCCAGTTTTGCTGGATGAAGAATTAATGCCTGGAAGTTTTTTTTCCTTTTAGTACTTTGACTATGTCTTACCACTGTCTTCTTGCCCCCATGGTTTCATCTGAGAAATCAGCAATTATTTATTATTGTGTTTCCATTGTATATGATGGTTCTATTTTTCTCTTGCTGCCTTGAGTATTTTCTCTTGTCTTGAGAATTGGACATTTTGGCAAGTATATATCTTGGAGATGGCCTGTTGGGATTTATACTGTTTGGGGTGTGTTGTGCTTCCTGGATCTGCATATCCATCTCTCTCAATAGGGTTGGGAAGTTTTCAGCCATTATTTACTTGAACACACCTTCTGTTTCCTTTCCTTTCTCTTCTACTTCTGGGATGCCCATAATTCGTTTGCTTGTGCATTTTGTGTTGTCGGTTAATTCCCTTAGTCCCTGCTGGATTTTTTCTACCTATTTGTCTATTTGTTCTATTATCTGTTTGATTACAGATGTACTGTCTTCCATATCACTAATTCTTTCATCTGCCTCTTCAAATCTGCTGATATGTGAATCCAGGGTGTTTTTGATTTCTTGGATTGTGCCATTGATCAGCATAATACCCATTAACTTTTGTGTATGTGCAATTTCTTCAGTATATTCTCCCAGTGTCTTCTTTATATCCTTAAACTATTCCTTCACTTCTTTATGTTGGTCCATGATATTTGTTTGGAAAGCTTTGATTAGTTGTTCGATGTTCTGCATCACTTCCTGGTTTTTAGTTTGTTCATTGGACTGGTCCATGTTTTCCTTTTTCTCAGTGTGGTTTATAATTTTTTGTTGCCCTCTAGTCATCATTTTATCTTGAAAGGTTTATTCAGTTGATGAGCTTCTCTCTCTGCTCTAGAGTTTTATTTAGCTGCTGGTTCTGCATGTGTGTTAAGATTTCTCTTTGACACTTTTTTTCTCATTTTATTTCCTTGCTTCTTTCTATGTTCCCTTGAAGACAAAGATTAGGGCCAGAGGAATCAAAAGATATGAGAAATGTAGAAGGATAATTTTAATATTGATAAAAGTTAGAAGAGGGGCCAAATAAGACTTAATGAAATGAATATTTAACTCATTTAAGCAGTGTAGAGTAATAGATATAAAAGTGGAGTACCTACAATGGACTGGGATACCAAATAGAGGAATATATATATAATGATTTGGAAGGCTAGAATTAGGAGGAGGGAGAGAAAGAGTACAGAAAAGGTTGAAAGGAAAAAGTTAATGTTAATAAAAAAAGCAGAAAACAAAATAGATAGAATAGAAATTGACACCCTTAAGTTGTGGGCTTATGAAAAACGTGGTATATAAGTGTCATAACAGAAAGCAGAAAGGAGAAAAATGAAGGAAATATAAGAGATAGTTTGGAATACAAAATCAATATAGTCACATAATGGGAAATCACTGGAGAAGAAGCACAGCAAAGAAGAGACAACCTAGCAGTACCTAATTTTTTAAAAAATATGAAAGAAAAAAAAGGGGAGGAAAGAGGAAAGAAAAGCAAGAGACAACAAATAAACAGAGAAAAATGAAACAACCGACCAGGCATGCAGTCAAAAAGATAAGGAGGATCAGTTTTCCTACTAGGGTCCTTGTGGATCCTCTCAGCATGTTTGTGTTTATGAATAAATTGTCCTGCAGGGTTCTATCTGCAGATTTTGAAGCAGATTTTAGCTATTGAACTAAATTAAAAAGAATTTATGTTTCATTTTTAAAGTGACTCTTTTTTGTTGAAATATAGGACCCAAAGTAAGTCCTTTTCTAGACCACTCCCTTCAACAAGGAGACCATAACTAGGCTTGTGGAAATGAATCAAGCACTTCCCACTTCCTGAACTCCCCAGGGGAACTGAAGCTATGATGCTAGTCAGTGCTGAATGATAAAAATGGCCAACTCTGTCCCTTCTGGGCCTAAACCTCAGCGTCCCCAGGCTGCTGGGTAAATCAGGTTTCCTCGGCAGATTCTCCTCTCCCCTCAAATTGGCATTGCTTCAAGCCAGTTTATCCACTCTCCAATGCTATGAGGTGGTCCAAGCATCCAAATCAATGGTAAAGAATCCCATCTCTGCCTTCTGACAGAATCCTCCATCTCTCAGAGTGTGCTCCCTCTCCCAGGCTTGGTGGGACTTCAGGCTTATCCTTGGGCAGGTAGGTAAGTCATCTCCTTCATCAGATTTACACCTCCACTCTGCTGGGTGTAGATTTAATCCAGCTGTTTTGTTTGTCCAAGCTGCAAGGGGTTCCAGGCAACCATATCCACAGAAAGGAAAGCTATCTCACCACTTTGTCAGAGCCCTCCCACTCTCAGAGAATGCTCCCTCTCACCAGGTCGTGTCAACCAGTTGCTTGGCCTGGAGTCATGGCTCAAGCTGGCTTTTGGTTTTTCCCTTAAGGTGAGGCTTAGCAGTCTGTGTTAACCAACACAGGCAGGCTAAAAACCCACGAATCTCTACCAATCAGTCCACACCATTGATTGGCAAAGAAAGATGTCCAAGCCTCTTGCTTTAAAACAAATCTGTTTAATTGAGGTTGTGAGATCTGGATTTTGGTTCACGTAAACCATTCTTGATTTTCTGGACATCATGGGGCTATTCTCAAATGCAGAGATATTGTGATGCAGGTATCCATATATAAATATCCGCTCTTAAGATATATTGTAAGTTTTTGGAAAGCATTGGAAATAAAATCAAACTCACTCTTACAAAGAAACAGAATACACATATACACATATGAAAACCCAGAAACTCAAAGTACAATTAGTTCCCAGCCTCCAAATTTATCCTGTGGCTTATGAAGTACCTTGCAAACAACCGGAAGAGAAAAAGGGACTTGTAGTGTCCACAAAGTGACAAAGAGTGACTCAAATGTTTACAATATAACATGGGTGATAGGAATCATTCATAAAAAGCAAGGAATTAATCCATCAAGTACATTGTACCACCCTCCATTCTATGCATGTGTGATTATAGCCAACAAAAATGAAGAAACACAAAAGGAAGACCACTTTAGAGAAATAAATAATTCCAAAGCTTCATACGTGTCTCTCACTAATTTCTTTCTCTTAATATATATTTTAGTGATGCATATCAGTCATACATGAACATACATAAATTTGAAGTCTAGAGCAGAAATTATGATCTTAGAAAACAAAGGGGCATAACACCTTACATTGGTCTCATCACCAGCAGAAACTTGAATTGTTATTCATTTTTAAAAATTGGCCAGAGCATTTCTGAATCATGGCTAATAACTATTATCTATGGCTCAACTTGGATTTACAATTCCTGACATCCCCTCAATTTTTAAAACAAATCTGCTTTATTGAGACCTATTAAACCAATTTTTTTTTTATCCAAAGTGTACATACCCTGGTCATTTGATATAATCACGGTGGTGTGTATTCTTCCCTTCAGTCATAACAAATCTTTTCAATAGCTCTATAATAATTATTATCAATAAAGGAAAACCAGAAGAATAAAGATGACATTATTCACCTCTCAATCCATTTGTTGGCACTGACCTACATAGGTGTTTTTCTGGCTGTCCTTGAACACCTTTTTGGTTTATCTATCAGTTTTTTGATATGTGATCCCATACTATATCATGTGGACTAAGTGAACAATGAATGGCTTTTTTTAAGTTGAAGAAATGGTCATTATTTTAAAATTATGACCTGAAATGGATTGTAGGTTGAATGAAATGTTAATTTTAAAAACAAGTGTAGGGAACTTGATAATTCAGATGATATCTTTTTCCATGATTTCACTATTTTTTTCTGAAGGTTTAGAAGTCCCCAGATTTTGGTTCAAAGAAACCATTCCTGATTTTCTGGAAATCATGGCACTATTTGCATCTGCAGAGAGATTGTGATGCAGGTATCCATATATAAATACATTCTCTTATTATATATTGTAAGTTTTTATAAAGCATTGGAAATAAAATTAAAGTCATTCTTACAAATAAACAGAATCCAAATATACACAAATGAAAACCCAGGAACTCAGAGTACAAATAGCTTGCTACCTCCAAATTTTTCCTTTTGCAAGTTAAGGACCTTGCCAACACCCATAAGAGAATAAAGGACTTGTATATTTCACAAGGTGACAAAGACTGACTGAAATGTTTCCAAGATATCAGTGGGGAGTGGAATCATTCATAAAAGTCAAGGACCTAATCCACCAAGCAGAGTGTACCGGCCTCCATTCTATGCAAACTTGATTATAGTCTCCAACAATGAAGAGACACAAAAGGAAGACCACTTTAGAGAAATAGGTAATTCCAAAGCTTCATATTTGTCTCTCACCACCTTCTTTCTCTTAATGAATATTTTTAGTGATGCATATCAATCATACATGAAAATCACAATATTTAATTCTTGAGCAGAAATCACAGTCTTAGAAAATAAAAGTGCATCAGTGCTTACAGTGGATCCATACACACGTCCCAGCAGAAACTTGAATTGTGATTCATTTTTAAAAATTGCTCAGAGCATTTCAGATACAGAACTGATAACTATTATCCATGGCTCAACTTTGGTGTACAATTCCTGACATCCCCATGATTTTTAAAACAAATCTGTTGTATTGAGATGTATTAAACCAATATCTATTTTATCCAATTTGTACAATCCCTAGTCCTTGGTATAGTCACAGTGTTGTGCTTCATCTCTTCAATCATTATTTAAACTTTCCAATAGCCTATAATAATTATAATAAATAAAGAAACCCAGAAGAATAAAGAAGAAATAATTCACCTCTCAATCTCTTTGTTGACACTGATATACATAGGTGTTTTATTGGCTGCCCTTGAACAACTTTTATTTAATCTATTAGTTTTTTTAATATGTGATCCCATTCTATATCACGTGGACAATGTAAACAATGAATGGCTTTTTTAAAGCTGCTGGAAAAGTCTTTATTGTAAAATTATGAACTGAAATGGATATTAGATGGAAAGAAAATGTTAATTTTAAAGAGAGTGTAGGTAAATCGATAATTCTGAGGAGATCTTTTTCCATGATTTCATGATTGTTTACTGAATGTTTTTAAGCATTTCTGATTTTTGGAACATCATTGGGCTGTTCTTGAGTGCAAAGAGATGGTGATGTAGGTATCCCTATATAAATACCTGCTGTTATGACATATTGTAATTTTTTAGAAAGTGTTGGAAATAAAATCAAACTCATTCTTACAAAAAACAGAATACACATGTACACAAGGGACAATCCAAGAACTCAGAGTTCAAATAGCTCCCAGGCTCCAAAATTCTCCTATGGTTTATGAAGGACCTTGAGAATTCCCAGAAGAGAAAAAGGGAATTGTAGAGTCCAGAAAGAATCAAAGAGTGATGCAAATGCAAAGAAGATATCATGGGGGAGAGGAATGGTTCACAAAAGTCAAGGACCTCATCCATCAATCAGTGTACCACCCTCCATTATATGCATGCCTGATTAAAGCCTCCAAAAATGAAGAACCTCAAAAGGAAGATCACTTTAGAAAAAGGTAATTCCAAAGCTTCATATTTATCTCTCACCATCCTCTTTCACTTAATATATATTTTCAGAAATGGCTGTCACTCATACGTTAATATACATAAACTTGTAGTCTAGAGCAGAAATCAAAACCTCAGAAAATAAAGGGGCATAACACGTTACAATGGTCCAATCTTCAGGAGAAACTTGAATTGTGATTCATTTTTAAAATCACAAGTGCGTTTAAGAAACATGATTTATAATTATTATCCATGGCTCCACTTGGGTGTACAATTCCAGACATCCCCATGATTTTTAAAACAAATCTGTTTTATTGAGATATAATAAACCAATATCTTTTTTATCCAATGTATACATTCCCTGGTCCTTGGTATATTCATAGTTGTGTGCATTCATTTCTTCAATCATTATTAAACATTTCAATAGCTCTATGATAATTATAATAAATAAATATCAGAAGAATAAATAAGAAATTATTCACCTCTCAAATCATTTGTTGGCACTGACATACACAGATGTTTTTCTGTCTGTCCTTAAAAACTTTTTTGTTTATTGATGAATTTTATTGATAAGAGATCCCATACTACACCGTGTGGGCAAAGTGAATAATGAATGAGTTTTTACAATCTGTTGAAAATTTCTTTATTTTAAAATTATGAACTTAAACGGATATTAGAATGAAAGAAAATGTTAGTTGTATAAGAGAGTGTAGGTAAATTGGTAATTCTGAGGAGATCTTTTTCCATGATTTCACAATTGTTTACAGAATGTTTGGAAGGCTCCAGATTTTGTTTCAAGGAAACCATTCCTGATTTTCTGGTCATAATTGGACTGTCATCAAGGGTAAGGAGTTTGTGATGCAGGTGTCCATATGTAAAAAGCTGCTCTTATGACATATTGAAATTTTTTAAAGTATTCGAAATAAAATCAGACT
>JAKSZT010039172.1:101200-146878 GCA_026826555.1 Tolypeutes matacus
ATTCTGATCAAGAAACAGAATCCTCATATACACAAATGTAAACCCAAAAACTCAGAGTACAAATAGCTCCAACCCTCCAAATTTCTCCTATGGCTTACAAATGAAATTGCCACCACACAGAAGAGAAAACAGGAATTGTAGGTTCCACAAGGTGACAAAGAATGGATCAAATGTTTACAAGATAGCATGGCATTTTTAAAGCTGTTGAAGTGGTCTTTATTTTAAAATTATGAACTGAAATGAGTATTAGATTGAAAGTAAATGTTACTTTAAAAGAGAGTGTAGGTAAACTGATTTTTCTGAGATCTTTTTCCATGATTTCATGATGTTTTACTGAATGTTTAGAAATATCAGGATTTTGTTTCAAAGAAACTATCCCTGCTTTACTACACATCATTGGGTTGTTTTTGAGTGCATAGAGATTGTGATCAGGTATCCATACATAAATATCCAATCTTATGATATATTGTAATTTTTTAGAAAGTACTCAAAATTAAATCAAACTCATTCTTGCAAAGAAAAAGAATCCACATAGACACAAATGAAAACCCAGGAAATCAGAGTACAAATAGCTCCCAGGCTCCAAATCTCTCCTTTGGCATTGAAGGACCTTGCAAACACCCAGATGAGAAAAATGGAATTGTAGTGTCCCACAAGGTTACAAAGAGAGGTTCACATGTTATTCAAAATATCAAGGGGAGAGGAATGGTCCATAAAAGTCAAGGATGTAATCCATCAAGCAGAGTGTACCACCCTCCATCATATGCATGCATGATTATAGCATCCAACAATGAAGAAACATAAAAGGAATACACTTTAGATAAATAGTTAATTCCAAAGCTTCATATTTGTCTATCACCACCCTCTTACTCTTAGTATATATATTTTGGTGATGCATATCAGTCATGCATGAACATACATAAATGACATGTATCATTTATGATGACCATAGAAAATAAAGGGGCATAACACCTTAAGTGGACCCATTTCCAGCAGAAACTTGAATTGTGCTTTCTTTTTAAAAATTGGACAGAGCATTTCTGAAACACAACTAATAGCTATTTTCCATTGGTCAGCTTGGGCGTACAATGCCTGACATTCCCACAAGTTTTAAAACAAATCTGTTTTATTGAGATACATTGAACCAATATCTTTTTTATCCAATGGGTACATTCCATGATCCTTGCTATATTCACTGTGGTGTGCATTCATGTCTAAAAATATTATTAAACATTTTCAATAGCTCTATAATAATTATAATAAAAAAAGAAATACCAGAAGGAGAAAGAAGAAATTATTCACCTCTCAATTTGTTCTCACAGACATACATAGGTAGTTCTTTGGTTGTCCTTGAACAACTTTTTCTGTTTATCCATCAGATTTATTGAAATGTGATCCCATACTACATCATGTGGACAAAGTGAACAATGAAAGGCTTTTTTAAAGCTGTTGAAAATCTTATTGTAAAATTATGAACTGAAACAGATATTAGATTGAAAGAAAATGTTAATTTTAAAAGGGAATGTAGGTAAATTGGTAATTTATAGGAGATCTCTTTCCATGATTTCACAATAGTTTACTGAAGGTATAGAAAGCTCCAGATTTTGTTTTGTAAGGAAACCATTCCTTATTTTCTGGACATCATTGCACTGTTCTTTAGTGCAGGGAGATTGTGATCAGGTATCCATATAAAAATACCTGCTCTTATGACATACTGTAATTTTTTAGAAAGTATTGGAAATAAAATTAAAATCATTCTTACAAAGAAACAGAATCCACATATACACAAATGAAAACCCAGGAATTAAGAGTACAAATACACCCAGCCTCCAAATTTCTCCTATGGATTATTAAGGACTTTGTAAACACCCAGAAGATAAAAAGGGACTTGTAGGGTCCACAAGGTGACAAAGAGTGACTCAAATGTTTGCAAGATATCATGGGGGAGATGAATGGTTCATAAAAGTCAAGGACTTAATCCATCAAGGAGAGTGTACCAGCCTCCATTATGTGCACGTGTGATTATAGCTTCCAACAATGAAGAAACACAAAAGGAATACCACTTTATAGAAATAGGTAATTCTAAAGCTTTATATTTGTCTCTCACCCCTCTCTTTCTTTTAATCTATATTTTTAGTGATGCATATCAATCATAAGTGAACATACATAAACTTGAAGTCTGGAGCAGAAATCCCACCTTAGAAAATAAATAGGTATAACAACTTACAGTGGTCCCATACACACATCTCGATCAGAAACTTGAATTATGATTAATTTTTAATAATTGGTCAAAGCTTCTTTGAAACAGGACTAATAACTATTACCCATGGTTCCACTTGAGTGTACAATTCCTGACATCCCCACGATTTTAAAATCAACTATGTTTTATTGAGACATATTAAACCAATATCTGATTTACCAATGTGAACATACCCTGTTCCTTGGTATATCCACAGATGTGTGCATTCATCACTTCAATCATTATTAAGCCTTTTCAATAGAAGTATAATAATTATAATAAATAAAGAAAAACCAGAAGAATGAAGAAATTATCCACCTCTCAATCAATTTGTTGACATTGATATTCATAGGTATTTTTCTGGATGTCCTTGAACAATTTTTTTTTGTTTTCTCTATCACTTGCACTTATTTGTGATCCCATCTTACATCATGGGGCAAAGTGAACAATGAATGGCTTTTTTAAGCTGTTGAAAAGTTCTTTATTATAAAATTATGACTGAAATGAATATTAGATTGAAAGAGAATGCTAATTTTTAAAGGGAGTGGAGGTTAGATTAGATTTAATATAATTAATGATAAGAAATGGATAACATGGCACAAACACATATAAAGGAAAATAATTAGTCTGATGTTAGGGAAATAAAGTAGAACAAAATTCTAATTACAATATTCTCCGTAAAATATTTGGACATTATAATCTCTGGAGTTAAATAAAATTTTGTTTTATCATGCAATTTCCATTGAGGCATTCATTCTTTCTGAGTAAAAAATGCCCACTTTGGAAATTGCACAAACCTCATTGGCACAAAGTACAACACGTAACAAGATCTCTAGTAAAACCATAGTATTTCCATCCAGTGATCCTCAGATCAATGGAATACAAGGGCAAAGGGAGAAATTAGAATAGAATGAGAAAGTATTGTCTTCTCAGTGAATAGCCAACATTATCAAAGTTCACCAGACGCCATATACATCCCTGCTTACGGCAATGGATATCCTTTCCATGTAACATGAAATCAAAATTTTGCACTGAATTCTGAAATGATGCATCCTGCCATTGCTGACCCAGGAAAAATGGCTTTGAGGCATTTGCTAGAAACTGTCCTGGCTTGTCTTCTTTCTGCTCCTTCAAAGCAGGATCACAGCTGGATGTGGGACCAAAAATTCTACAGACTAATTATTTGAAGCTTGGGGCATGGAGAACGGGTTTTTGAAAAAGACAGCAGCAGGAGAGAAGGCACTGCTAAAAATAGAAAAGAAAGAGGAAAACAATAGAATCCTGGAAGAATGAAACCAGGCTCCAAATCTCTTTTGCAGTGTGGTGCGGTGTTGGTTGAAAATTAGAAGTGAAAGAAAAAATCCCCTAGCCAACTCAGGACTATGTGGAAAAAATTAAAACACAAGAGTCTTCAATATAGACCCACCATAAACAACCAGCTGTCCAGACATGTTAAAGTCAGTGTATGAAAGTGTATTTTAAACTAAAGAATAGTCACTGGCTAGTGGAAAAAATGCCATCATATTTTATATTGATTTCAAAGAAATATTCCACCACATGTGGTGTGTTGCTGGAGGAAAGTGGTTTGAGTATTCTGATGCACTGCATAAAAGTTTTTTTTTACTTCACAGTTTCTATTAAATAATATATATTAAGAAAAAAAGAATGTTGGCAATTGGAGGTGAAAATTAGATATAATTCAGATTAGGAAAACGATATTCCCTCATACACCAATTTGGTGTATTTAAAATTAAGAAAAAAAATTTAAGTCCTCAGTAAAATACAGATATTAAAAGATTGGTTAATTATCAGTTTTACTCTATTAATAAATCTTTACTTAGACAGATAGAATTCTCCCACATACCTGGTCCAACCTAATTGGAAACAAATGTTTTAGCACTTATAAATAGTAAACTCTTTTAAAATAAGAGGCTTCAAATAAAGAGTTGGTGTGGCATGCATATTTTACATAAATTTTTGGAGTAGATTTTCTTCCTAATAATTACTAAAATAATATTTAAAAATTCTAACCTGGAGAATAATAATGGGAGGACAAGAAATGCTTCTCAGTACTTCCTCAATTTTTGAATAATCACAATTTTAAATCAATAATTCAGAGGAGATCTTTTCCCAGGATTTCACAGTTGTTTAATGAATGATTAGAAGGTTATGGATTTGGTTTCAAGGAAACCATTCCTGATTTTCTGGACATGATTTTGCTGTTCTTGAGTGCAGAGACATTGTGATGCAAGGATCCATATATTAATACCTGCTCTTATGACATATTGTAACTTTTTAGAAAGTGTTGGAAATAAAATCAAACTCATTCTTACAAAGAAACAGGATCCACTTATAGACAAATCCACTTATAGAAAATCTTGGAACTCAGGGTTGAAATTGCTCCCAGGCTCCAAATTTCTCCTGTGGTTTATGAAGGATCATATCAACACCCAGAAGAGAAAAAAGGACTTGTATTTTCCACAAGGTGACAAAGAGTGACTGAATTGATTACAAGATATTATTGGGGATCATAAAAGTCAAGGACCTAATCCATCGAGCAGACATTACCACCCTCTGTTCTTTGCACGCATTATTATAGCCTCCAAAAATGAAGAAAAACAAAAGGAAGATAACTTTAGAGAAATAGTTAATTCCAAAGCTTCCTACATGTCTCTCAGGCCTCTTTCTATAAATATATATTTTTAGTATTGCATATCAGTCATACATGAACATACATAAATTTTAATTCTAGAGCAGAAATCACAACCTTAGAAAATAAAGGGGCATAACACCTTACATTGGTCCCATCTCCAGCAGAATATTGAATTGTTATTCATTTTCAAAAATTGGACAGAGCATTTCTGACACACAAATAATAACTATAATCCATTGCTCTGCTTCACTGTACAATTCCTGATACACCCAGGATTTTAAAACAAATATGTTTTATTGAGACATATTAAACCAAAATCTTTTTTCTCCAATGTGTACATTCCCTAGTCCTTGGTATATTCACAGTGGTGTGCATTCATCTCTTCAATCATTATTAAACCTTTCCAATAGCTCTATAATAATTATAATAAATAAAGATATTCCAGAAGCATAAATAAGAAACTATTCAACTCTATTCACCTCTTGCAAGAGATGTTTTTCTGCCTGTCCTTGAACAACTTTTTTTTTTTTACCTATCAGTTTTATTGATATATGATCCCATACTACATCATGTGGGCAAAGTGAACAATTAATACCTTTTTTAAAGCCGATGAAAAGGTCTTTATTTTAAAATTAAGAACTAAAATGGATATTGGATTGAAAGAAAACGTCAATTTTAAAAGGAAGTGTAGGTAAATCGATAATTCAGAGGACATCTTTTTCCACATTTTCATTATTGTTTACTGGATGTTTAGAAGGCTCCAGATTTTGTTTCAAGGAAACCATTCTTGATTTTGTGGACATCACTGGGCTGTTCTCGAGAGTAGAGAGATTGTGATGCAGGTATCCATTTATAAATTCCTGCTGTTATGACATATTTTTATTTTATAGAAAGTATTGGAAAAAAACAAACACAACCTTACAAAGAAACAGAAGCCACATATAGACAAATGAAAACACAGGAACTCAGAGTACAAATAGCTTCCAGCCTCTATATTTCTCCTATGCTTTATGAAGGAGCTTGCCAAAACCCAGAAATTAAAAGGGACTTTTAGGGTAAACAAGGTGATAAAGAGTGACTCAAGTGTTTACAAGATATCAAAGCAAAAGAAATAGTTCATAAATTTCAAGGACCTAATCCATTAAGCAGAATGTACTGCTCTCCATTCTATGCACATGTGATTATTGCCTCCCACAATGAAAAAACACAAAAGGAAGACCACCTAAGAGAAATAAGTAATTCCAAAGTTTCATATTTTTCTCCCACCACACTCTTTCTCTTAATACATATTTTAGTGATGCATATCAATCATACATGAACATACATAAACTTGAAATCTAGAGCAGAAATCACAGCCTTAGAAAATGAAGGTGCATAACACCTTACAGTGGTCTTATGTCCAGCAAAAACGTGAATTGTGGTTCATTTTTAAAAATTGGCCAAAGCATTTATGAAATTTGACTAATGTTTCTTATCCATGGCTCAACTTTAGTGTACAGTTCCTGACATACCCAAGACTTTTAATGAGAATCTGTTTTATTGAGACATATTAAACTAATATCTTTTTTATCCAATGGGTACATTCTCTGGTCCTTGGTATATTCTCAGTGGTGTGCATTCATCTCTTCAATCATTATTAGAACTTTCTTGTATCTTTAAAATAATTATAATAAATAAAGAAATACCAGAAGAATAAAGAAAATTTTATTCACCTCTCAATCCATTTGTTGACACGGACATACATAGGTGTTTATCTGGCTGTCCTTGAAAAGATTTTTGTTTATCTATCACTTTTATTGATATGTGATCACATACTACATCATGTAGGCAGAGTGAGCAATGAATGGCTTTTATATGGCTGTTGAAAAGGTGTTTATTTTAAAATTATGAACTGAAACCTATATTAGATTGAAAGTAAATGTTCATTTTAAAAGGGTGGGTAGGTAAATTGATTTCATGATTGTTTATTGAATGTTTAGGAGGCCCCGGATTTTTTTTCAAGGAATTCATTCCTGATTTTCTTGACATCATTGGGCTGATCTGCAGTACAGACAGATTGTGATGCAGGTATCCACATAAATACCTGTTCTTATGACATATTGTAATTTTTAGAAAGTATTGGAAATGAAATGAAACTCGTTCTTACAAAGAAACAGAATCCACCTATAGATAAAAGAAATCCCAGAAACTCAGAGTACAAATAGCTCCCATCCACCAAATTTATCCTATGGCTTATGAAGGAGCTTGCCAATGCCCCAAAGAGAAAAGGGGAGTTGTAGGGTCCACAAGGTGACAAAGAGTGACTCAAATCTTTACAAGATATCATGGGGGAGAGGAATGGTTCATAAATATCAAGTACCTAATCCATCAAGCAGAGAGTACCGCCCTCCATTCTATGCACGCTTGAGTACAACCTACAACAATGAAGAAACACTAAAAGAAAACCACTTTAGAGAAATAGGTAATTCCAAAGCTTCATATTTGTTTCTCACTACCCTCTTTCTCTAAATATATATTTTTGATGCATATCAATCATACACAAACATACATAAACTTGAAGTCTATAGGAGAAATCAAAACCTTACAAAATAAAGAAGCAAAACACCTACAGTGGTCCCATTTCCAGCAGAAACTTGAATTGTGATTCATTTTTAAATAGTGGCCAGAGCATTTCTGAAACATGACAAATAGCAATTATCCATGGCTCTACTTGAGTGTACAATTCCTGACATTGCCATGATTTTTTTTTAAATCCCTTTATTGAGAAGTATAAACCAATATCTTTTCTATACAAAGCGTACATTCCCTAGTCCTTGGAATATTCACAGTTGTGTGCATTCATCTCTTCAATCAGTATTAAACTTTTTCAATAGCTCTATAATTATTATAATAAATAAAGAAATACCAGAAGAATAGAAAAGAAACTATTCTTCTCTCAATGCATTTGTTGCAAAGGATATACATAGGTGTTTTCTGGCTCTCCTTGAACAACTTTTTTTGTTTCTCTATCAGTTTTATTGATATGTGATCCCATACTACATCATGTGGACAAAGTGAAAAATGAATGGCTTTTTAAAAGCTTTTGAAAAGGTCTTTATTTCAAAATTATGAACTGTAAAGGATAGTAGATTGAAAGAAAATGTTAGTTTTAAAAGGGAGTGTAAGTAAATCAATAATTCAGAGTTGATCTTTTTCCATGATTTCATAATTGTTTACTGAATGTTTAGAAGGCTCCAGCTTTTGTTTAAAAGAAACCATTCCTGACTTTGTGGACATCATTTGGCTGTGTTTGAGTGCAGAGAGATTGTGATGCAAGTATCCTTATATAAATACCTGCTTTTATGACATACTGTAATTCTATAGAATGTATTAGAATTGAAATCAAACACATTTTTACAAAGAAGGGAATCCATATATATACAAATTAAACCAAGGATTCAGAGGACAAATAGCTCCCAGGCTCCAAGTTTCTCCTATGCCTTATGAAGGAACTTGCCAACACCCAGAAGAGAAAAAGGGTCTTGTATGGCCCTGAAAGTGAGAAAGAGTGACTCAGACGCTTGCAAGATAACATGGGAGAGAGGAATGCTTCATGTAAGTAAAGGACCTAATCTTTCAAGCAGATATTATGGCCCTCCATTCTATGCACGTGTTATTATAGCCTCCAAAAATTAAGAAACACAAAAGGAAGGCCACTTTAGAGAAATAGTTCATTCCAATGCTTCATACTTGTCTCTCAGGCCTCTTCCTCTTAATATATATCTTTAGTGATGCATATCAATCATACATAAATATACATAAATTTGAAATCTAGAGCAGAAATAACAAGCTTAGAAAATAAATGAGCAAAACACCTTACATTGTTCCCATCTCCAGCAGAAACTTGAATTGTGATTCATTTTTAAAAATTGGCCACAGCATTTCTGACACACAAGTAATAACTATTATCCGTGGCTCAACTTGGATTTACAATTCTTGACACCCCTAGGATTTTTAAAACAAATTTGTTTTATTGAGACATATTAAACCAATATCTCTTTTATCCAATGTGTGCATTCCCTGGACCTTGGTATATTCACAGTGGTGTGAATTCATCTCTTCATTCATAATAAACCTTTTCAATAGCTCTAAAATAATTATAAAAAATAATGAAAAACCAGAAGAATAAAGAAGAATTATTTACTTCTCTATCCATTTGTTGACCCTGACATACATAGATATTTTATGGCTGTCCTTGAAAAACATTATTTCTTTATCTATCAGTTTCATTGATGTGTGATCCAATACAATGTCATGTGGACAAAGTGAACAATGAATGGCTTTTTAAAAGGTATTGAAATGGTCTTTATTTTAAAATTATGAACTAAAGCAGATATTATTTTGAATGAAAATGTTAATTTTAAAAAGGAGTGTAGGTAAATCAATAATCTAGAGGAGATATTTTTCCAAGATTTCACAATTGTTTCCTGACTTTTTAGAAGGCTCTGGATTTTGGTTCAAGGAAACAATTCCAGGTTTTCTGGACATAATTGGGCTGTTCTCCCATGCAGAGAGAGTGTGATGCAAGTATCCATAGATAAACACCTGCTCTTATGACACATTGTAAGATTTTAGAAAGCATTGGAAATAAAATCAAACTCATTGTACAAAGAAACCAAATCCACATATAGACAAATAAAAGCCCAGGGACTCAGAGTACAAATATCTCACAGGCTCAAATTTCTCCTATGCTAATGAATGATCTTGCTAACGACCAGAAGAGAAAAAAGGACTTGTATGGTCCACAAGGTGACAAAGAGTGACTGAATTGTTTACAAGATATCATTGGTGACAGGAATGGCTCATAAAAGTCAAGGACCTAATCCATCAAGCAGAGTGTATGGCCTTCCATTCTATGCACAGGTGATTATAGCCTCCAACAATGAAGAAACACAAAATGAAGACCACTTTAGAGAATTAAGTAATTCCAAAGCTCCATATTTGTCTATCACCACACTCTTTCTCTTAATATATATTTTTACTGATGCATATCAATCCTACAGGATCATACATAAACTAGAAATTTAGAGCAGAAACCAAAGCCTTAAAAAATAAAGGGGCATAACACCTTACAGTGGTCCTATACACACATCTCCAGTAGAAACTTGAATTTTGATACATTTAAAAAATTGGCCAGAGCATTTCTTATACATGACTAATAATTATTATCCATGGCTCAACTATGGTTTACAATTCCCTAAATCCCTATGATTTTTGAAGAAATCTGTTTTATTGAGACATATTAAACCAAAATCTTTTTTTATGCAATGTGTACATTTTCTGGTCATTGATATATTCACAGTGGTGTGCATTCATTTCTTCAACCATTATTAAAGTTTTTGAACAGCTCTATAATAATTATAAAAAATAAAGAAAAACCAGATGAATAAATAAGAAATTATGCACCTCCCAATCCATTTGTTCACAGTGAAATACATAGGATTTTTTCTGGCTGTCCTTAACAAGTTTTTTTTTATTATCTAAGAGTTTTAATGATATGTGATCCAATACGACATCATAAGGACACAGTGAACAATGCAGTGTTTTTAAAAAGCTGTTTAGATTTTGGGTAATCTAAGCACCTCTTAAAATATATGTATATATATATATATATAACATTTTTGTAAGCAAATACACATATATGCATATATATTTATATATCATTTTACAAATGTTTGTATGTATTGTGAGAATTTTTATTTTTACCCATAATAAAAAAATAAAAAAATAAAAAAAAAGCTGTTTAAAAGGTCTTTATTTTTAAATTAAGAACTGAAATGTATAATAGATTGAAAGAAAATTTTATTTTAAAAGGGAGTGTAGGTAAATCAATAATTCAAAGGAGATTTTTTCCCATGATTTCACAATTGTTTAATGAATGTTTAGAAGTCTCTGGATTTTATTTCAAAGAAACCATTCCTTGTTTTCTGGACATCATTGGGATGTTGTTAAGTGCAGACAGGTTGTGATGAAGGGATCTATATATAAATACCTGCTCTTATAACATATAGAAATTATTTTTGAAAGTATTGGAATTAAAATCAAACTCATTCTTACAAAGCAAGAGAATCCATATATACACAAATGAAAATCCAGGAATTCAGTGTACAAATAGCTACCAGCCTCAAAATTTCTCCTATCAATTATGAAAAACCTTGACAACATCTGGAAGAGGAAAAGGAACTTATAGTATCCACCAGGTGAAAAGAAGTGCCTCAAATATTGGCAAGATATCATGGGGGAAAGAAATTGTTAATAAAATCAAGGATCTTATTCATCAAGCAGAGTGTACTGTCCTCCATTCTATGCTCATGTGATTTCAGACTCCAACAATGAAGAAACACATAAGGAAGACCACTTTACAGAAAAAGGTAATTCCAATGCTTCATATTAATCTCTCACCACACTATTTCTCTTAATGTATACTTTTAGTAATTCATGTCAATCATATGTGAACATAAATAATCTTGAAGCCTAGAGCAGAAATACAACCGTAGAAAATAAAGGGGCATCATACTTTACAGTGGTCCCATCTCCAGCAGAAACTTTAATTGTGATTCAATTTTAAAAGTTGGCTCAAGCATTTCTGAAACATGACTAATAACTATTATCCATGGCTCAACTTGGGTGTACAATTCCTGACACCCTCATGATTTTTAAAATAAATCTATTTTATTGAGACATATTGAAACATTACCTTTTTTATCAAATGTTTACTTTCCCTGGTCCTTGATATATTTACAGTGGTGTGCATTCATATCTTCAATCATTATTAAACCTTTCCAATAGCTCTACATTAATTATAATAAATAAAGAAAAACCAGAAGAATAAAGAACTTTTTCACCTCTCAATCCGTTTGTTGACACTGACATACTTAGGAATTTTCTGACTGTGCTTGAACAACTTTTTTTGTTTATCTGTCAATTTTAGTGATATGTGATCCCATACTATATCATTTGGATACAGAGTACAATGCATAGTATTTTTTAAGCTGCTGAAAATATCTTTATTTTAAAATTATGAAGTGAAATGATATTAGACTGAAAGAAAATGTTAACTTTAAAAGGAAGTATAGGTAAATCAATAATTCAGCAGAGATCTTTTCCATGATTTCATGATTTTTTACTGAATGTTTAGAATACTCCAGATTTCATTTCAAGGAAACCATTCCTGATATTCTGGACATCTTTGGGCTGTTCTCGAGTGCAGAGAGATTGTGATGGGTAAGGATCCATATATAAATACCTCCACTTATGACATATTGTAATTTTTTTAATGTATTCTAAATAAAATCAAACTCATTCTTACAAGGAAACAGAATCCACATATACACAAATGAAAACACATGAACTCAGAGTACAAGTAGTTCCCACCCTACAAATTTCTCCTATGGCTTATGGAGGACCTTGCCAACACCCAGCAGAGAAAAAGGAACTTGTAGGGTACTCAAGGTGTCAAAGAGTAACTCAAACGTTACGAAGGTATCATGGGGAGAGGAATGGTTCATAAAAGTCAAGGCCCTAATCCATCAAGCAGAGTGTAATGACCGCCATTCTATGCCCACATGATTATAAAATCCAACAACGAAGAAACACAAAAGGAAAACCACTTTAGAGAAATAAGTAATTCCAAAGCTTCATATTTGTCTATCACCACCCTTTCTCTTAATATATATTTTTAGTGATCCATATCAGTAATACATGAACATACATTAACTTGAAATTTAGAGCAGAAATCACAACTTTAGAAAATAAAGGGGCATAATACTTTGCACTGCTTCCATCTCCAGCAGAAACTTGAATTGTGATTCATTTTTAAAACTTTCTAGAGCCATTCTGAAACACAACAAATATCTCTTATACATGGCTCAACTTGGGAGTACAATTCCTGACATCCTCACCATTTTTAAAACAAATCTGTTTTATTGAGTCATTTGAAACAAATAACTTTTTAATCCAATGTGTACATTCTCTGCTCCTTGATATACTGACAGTGGTATGCATTCATCTCTTCAATCATTATTAAACCTTTTCAATAGCTCTATAATAATTATAACAAATACAGAAATACCAGAAGAATAAATAACAAATTATTCACCTCTCAATCCATTTTTGTCGTTGACATACATAAATGTTTTCTGGTTGTCCTTGAACAAATTTTTTGTTTATCTACCAGTTTTATTGATAGGTCATCCTGTACTACATCATGTGGACAAAGTGAACAATGAAAGCCTTTTTAAAAGCTGTTGAAAAGGTCTTTGTTTTAAAATTATGAATGGAAACAGATATTAGATTGAAAGAAAATGTTAATTTTAAATGGAGTATAAGTAAATCGATAATACAGAGTATATATTTTTCCTTGATTTCATGATTGTTTACTAAATGATTAGAAGGCTCTTGATTTTGTTTCAAGGGAAGCGGCTGTGGCTCAATCAGTGGGGCTCCCGTTTGCCATGTGGGAGGCCCCGGATTCAGTTCCCGGGGCCTCCTGGTGGGGGCAAGCCCGCCCACACGGCGTGGTTAGCTGACCCAGCAAGCACAAGCAGCAAGGGGGGGATAAATGAATAAATAAATTTTTAAAAATCGATTTTGTTTCAAGTAAATCATTCCTGATTTTATGGACATCATTGGGCTGTTTACAAGTGCAGAGAGATCATGATGCAGTTTTCCATATAAAATACCTGCTCTTATAACATGCTGTAATTTTTATGAAAGTATTGGAAATAAAATCAAACTCATGGAGGAGGCAAGATGGCATTGTTTTAGGAGGGCATGCACAGAGTGCTCCCTGAGGACTGTGGATTGTGGACAAGGTCTGTGCTGTGGGCACATGGAGTGAGAGGCTTGGGACATTTTTCCTTGCAGATCGATGGTGTGGACTGATTGGTAGAGACTTGTGAGTTTTATCCTGCCTGTGTTGGTTAACACTGACCTCTGAGCCACACTTCAAGGGAAGAAAAAAAGCTGGGTTGAGCTGCAACTCCAGGCCCAGCAACTGCTTGACAGGACCTGGTGAGGGGGAACATTCTCTGAGAGTGGGAAGGCTTTGACAAAGTGGTGAGATAGCTTTCCTTTCTGTGGATTAAGCTGCCTGGAACCCCTTGCAGGTTTGGTGAATAAAACAGCTGGATTGAATCAACACCCAGCAGAGTGGAAGGGTAAATCTTCTGATGGAGTTGTTTTACCTATCTGCCCAAGGATAAGCCCCAAACCCCACCAAGCTGGGGAGTGGGAGAACTCTCTGAGAGAGGGAGAGTTCCGTCAGAAGGCATAGAGGGGATTCGTTACCATTGATTTGGCTGCTTGGGCCCCCTCAAAGCTTGGGGGAGCAGATAAGCTGTCTTGAAGCTAGGCCAGGCTGAGGGGAGAGGCGAATTTGCTGAGGAAACCTGATTTACCCAGCAGCCCAGTGATGCTGAGGTTTGGCTCCAGAAGGGACAGAGTCGGCAATTTTTCTCATTCTGCACTGACTACAATCAGAGCTTCAGTTCCCCTAAGGAGTCCAGGAAGTGGGAAATGCTTGATTAGTTTCCACAAGCCTAGTTAGGTTCCCTTCATTGAAGGGGGTGGTCTAGAAGAGGACTTAATTTGCATCCTGTATTTCACCAAAAAAAGTCACTTTAAATAATGAAAAACAAATTCTTCTTTCTAATTTAGTTCAATAGCTAAAAGCTGCTTTAAAACCTGCAGATAGAATTCTGCAGGTTTTAAAGCAGGCTGAGAGGATCCACAAGGTTCTTAGTAGGAACACTGATCCACCTTAGATTTTTTGACTGCTTGCTTGTGTGGTTGTTTCATTTTTTTTCTATTTGTTGTCTCTTTCTTTTTTTTCCTCTTCACTCCCTCTTTTGTTTTTCTTTCATTTTTTAAAAAATTAGGTGCTATTAAATTGTCTCTTCTTTGCTGTTCTACTTCTTCAGTGATTTCCCATTATGTGTCTATTTTGATTTTGTATTCCAAACTATCTCTTATCTTTCCTTCATCTTTCTGCCTTCTGCTTTCTGTTGTGGCTCTTATATACCACATTTATTCATATGCCCACAACTTAAGGATGACAATTTCTATTCTATCTATTTTGTTTTCTTCTTTTTTATTAACATTAACTTTTTCCTTTCAGCCCTTTCTTTACTCGTTCTCTCCCTCCTCCTAATTCCAAATCATTATAAATATATTTCTCTATTTGGTATCCCAGTCCATTATAGGTACTCCACTTTTTTTCCTATTACTCTACACTGCATACATGAGTCAAATATTCATTTCATTAAGTCTTATTTGGCCCCTCTTCTAACTTTTATCAATATTACAATTCTCTTTCTTCCTTTCTCACATTTTTCAATTCCTCTGGCCCTAAATTTTTGCCTTCAAGGGAACATAAAAAGAAGCAAGGAAATAAAATAAGAAAAAAAAAGTGTCAAAGAGAAATGTTAACACACATGCAGAACCATAAGCTAAATAATACTCTAGAGCTGAGAGAGAAGCTAATGAAGAGAATAAATCCATCAAGTTAAACTGATGACAAGAAGACCACAAAAAAAATTACAAACCACACTGAGAAAGAGGAAAACATGAACCAGTCGAATGAACAAACTAAAAACCAGGAAGTTATGCAGAACATTGAACAACTAATCAAAGCTTTCCAAAGAAATATCATGGACCAATGTAAAGAAGTGAAGGAAGAGATTAAGGATATAAAGAAGACACTGGGATTACATACTGAAGAAATTGTAAACATACACAAAAAGATAATGGATATGATGCTGATCAATGACACAATCCAAGAAATCACAAAGACACTGGATTCACATAACAGCAGATTTGAACAGGCAGATTAAAGAATTAGTGATGTGGAAAACAATACATCTGTTATCAAACAGATAATAGAACAGATAGACAAAAAGGTAGAAAAAACCCAGCAGGAATTAAGGGAATTAACTGACAATGCAAAATGCACAAACATATGAATTATGGGCATCCCAGAAGAAGAAGAGAAGGGAAAGGGAACAGAAGGAGTGTTGAAGGAAATAAAAGATGAAAACTTCCCAACTCTATTGAGAGAGATGGATGTGCAGACCCAGGACACACAGCACACTCCAAACACTATAAATCCCAACAGACCATAACCTAGACTTATAGTGTCAAAATGTCGAATACTCAGGACAAAGAGAAAATTCTCAAGGCAGCAAGGGAAAAGAGAACCATCACATACAAAGGAAGCACAATAAGACTAAGTTCTTATTTCTCAGATGACACCATGGAGGCAAGAAGACAGAGGTATGACATAGTCAAAGAACTAAAAGAAAACAACTTACAGCCACATATTCTTCATCCAGCAAAACTGGCATTCAAAAATGATGGAGAGTTCAAAATATTCACAGATAAACAGAAATTAAGAGAGTATGCCAATAAGAAACCTGCAATTCAAGATATACTAAAGGACGTTCTACAAGTTGAAAGGAGAAAACAAGGGAGAAAGTGTTGGAGGAGAGTTTAAAAACAACTGAAAAAAACAAAAACAGAAAGAAAACAACATGTGAGATACATTAATCCAAAGAAAAATAAATGGCTGAAGTAAGAAATTCATTGAGAGTAATAACACTGAATGTTAATGGATTAAATTCACCAATCAAGAGAAACATTTTGGAAGAATGGATAAGGAAATATGATCCATTTATATGCTGTCTGCAAGAAATCCAGCTTTGACACAGGGATTTAAGGAGGCTGAAAGTGAATGGCTGGAAAACAATTTTACAAGCTAACAATAGCCAAAAAGGGCAGGAATAGCTATTCTAATATCAGACAAAATAGACTTTAAATGCAAAACTATTGTAAGAGACAAAGATGGACACTATATATTAGTAAAAGGGGGAATCTCTCAAGAAGAGAGAACAATCATAAACATTTATGCACCCAATCGGGGTGCCTCAGAATATATGAGGCAAATTCTGGAAAAACTAAGTTGAGAAATAAATGCCTCTACAATTATCTTGGGGTACTTTAATATATCATTATCAGCATTAGTCAGAACATCTATACAGAGAATCAATAAAGGAACAAAGCTCTCAACAATAAATTAAATGACCTGGACTTAATAGACATATACAGAACACTATACCCAAATACAGCAAGATTTATTTTCTTCTTGAGTGCACATGGATCATACCCCAACATAGACCACATGGTAGGTCACAGAACAGCCCTCAATGAATACAGAAAGACTGATACTATACAAAGTAATTTCTATGACCACAAAAGAATGGAATTGGAAATCACTAAAGGACAGAGAAACAGGTTAGGCACAAGGATATGGAAGTTAAAGAACACACACTTAAACAAACCATGAGTCAAGGAGGAAATCTCAAAACAAATCAGTAACTACTTTGAAAGTAATGAAAACAACAACCCAACATGTCAAAACCTATGGGATGCAGCAAAAGCAGTCCTGAGAGGGAAGTTCATAGTCACAAATGCATATATGAAAAAAGAAGAAAGGGCTAAAATTGAAGACCTAACTGCACACTTGGAGGAATTGGAAAAACAACAACAATCAAAACCAAAGGGAAGTAGAAGGAAGGAAATAGCAAAGATTAGAGCAGAACTAAATGAAATAGACAATATGAGAGCACTAGAAACAATAAGCAAACCAAAAGGTGCTTCTTTGAGAATATCAATAAAATTGACAAACCCTTAGCCAGATTAACAAAGAAAAAGAGAGAACGGATCCAATACACAAAATAAGGAATGAGCAAGGTGATATCACTACTGATCCGACAGAAATAAAGAGAGTAAAATCAGGATATTTTGAAAAATTATATTCAAACAAGAATGATAATTTAGAGGAAATGGACAAGTTTCTAGAAATTCACAAACAGCATACATTGATGAAAGAAGAAATTGATGAACTCAACAGTCCAATTACAAGCAAAGAGATAGACTCAGTCATCAAAAACCTTCAGATGGCTTCACAGCTGAATTCTATCAAACATTCCAGAAAGAGCTAACACCAATTCTGCATAACTTCTTCCAAAAAATAGAAGTAGAAGGAGTATTGCCTAACTTCTTTTACGATGCCATCATTATCCTAATACCAAAATCAAACAAAGATACCACAAGAAAGTAAAATTACAGACCAATTTCTCTAATGAACTTAGATGCTAAAATCCTCAACAAAGTACTTGCTAATCACATTCAACAACATATCAAAAATATTATACACCATACCAAGTGGGTTTCATCCAGGTATGCATGGATAGTTCAATATAAGAAAATCAATCCATGTAATACACCACATAAACAGATTGAAAGAAAAAAATCACATGATCATTTCTATAGGTGCAGAAAAACCATTGGACTAAATACAGCTCTCTTTCCTGATAAAAACACTGCAAAAGATAAGAGCAGGAGACTTTCTGAATATGATAAAGGGTATATATGAAAAACCCAAAGCTAACATCATCTACAAAGGTGAAATCCTAAAAGCCTTCCCTCTCAGATTGGGAACAAGACAAGGATGCCTGCTATCACCACTCTTATTTAAAAATGTCTTAGAAATACTTGCTCGAGCACTGAGGCAAGAAAGGCATACAGATTGGAAAAGAAGAAAAAATTTTTCATTATTTGCTGATGACATGATCCAATACATAGAAAATCCTGAGAAATCTACAACAAAGCTTCTAGAACTTATACAGGAATTCAGAAATGTTGCAGGCTATAAGATCAATGCTCAAAAATCAGTAGCATTTCTGTACACCGGTAAGGAGCAATCTGAGAAGAAAATCGAGGGAAAAAATACCATTTAAAATAGTAACTAAAAGAATCAAATACCTAGGAATAAATTTAACTAAAGATGTAAAGGACTTATATACAGAAAACTACACAACATTGTTAAAGGAAATCAAAGAATACTTAAAGAAATGGAAAAATAATCCCTTTTCATGGGTAGGAAGATGGCACATCATCAAGATGTCTATCCTACCCAAACTAATCTACAGATTTAATGCAATCCCAATAAAAATCAATATTGTATTTTTTAAGGAACTGGGAAAACTAACCACAAAATATATTTGGAGTGGTAAGATGGCCCAAATTGCCAAAGGCATATTGAAAAAGAAAAATGAAGTTGGAGGTATCACATCACCTGACTTTAAAACATTCTACAAAGCTGCATTGATCACAACTATATGGTATTGGCACAAGGATAGACCTACTGACCAATGGAACCGAATTGAGAGTTCTGATATAGATTCTCACATATAAAGTCATCTGATATTCAACAAAGCCACCAAACCCACTCAGTTGGGGGAGAATGGCCTCTTTAATAAGTGGTGCTTGGAGAACTGGATATCCGTATCCAAAAGAATGAGAGAAGATTTCCATCTCACACCTTATAGAAAATCAACTCAAGATGGATCAAAGATCCAAATATAAGAGGCAAAATCATAAAGACCTTGGAAGATAATACAGGGAAGCATCTACAGGACCTTGTAACAAGAAATGGTTTCATGAACTTCACAGCCAAAGCACGAGCAGCAAGAGAAAAAAATAGATAAATGGGATCTCATCAAAATTAAAAACTTCTGCACTTCACAGGACGTTATTAAGAAAATAAAAAGGCAGCCAACACAATGGGAGAAAATATTTGGCAACCATATATCTGATAGGAGCCTAATATACTTCATATATAAAGAAATCCTACACCTCAAAAATAAAAGGACAAACAACCCATTTAAAAAATGGGCAAGTGAACTGAAAAAACACTTCTCCAAGGAAGAAATAGAAATGGATAAAAAGCATATGAAAAAAAATGCTGGACATCGCTAGCTATTAGCGAAATGCAAATTAAAACCACAATGAGATACCATCTTACACTCATCAGAAGGCAGCAATTAAAAAAAGCAGAATATAAGTGTTGGAGAGGATTTGAAGGAATAGGATTCCTCATCCACTGCTGGTGGGATTGTGGAATGGTCCAGGTGCTGTGGAGGACATTTTGGCAATTCCTCAGAAAATTTACAATTGATATTCCATATGATCCAGCAATTCCACTACTGGGTATATATCCAGAAGAATTGAATGCAAAGACCGGAACAGATATATGAACATCAATGTTCATTGCAACATTGTTCACAATTGCCAAAAGTTGTAATCAGCCCCAGTGCCCATGAATATATGAATGCATAAGCAAAATATATTACATACATACAATGGAATATTAATCAGCTGTTAGAAGGAATAAAGTGCTAACACATGTAATAACATGGATGAATCTTGAAGACATTATGTTGAGTGAAGCAAGCCAGGCATTGAAGAAGGAACAGTATATGACCTCACTGACTTAAATTGAGGAAAGTGAGCAGTCTCTGAGAACAACTGTTTGAAAGATAGTTTAACAAGGGAGAGAGAGAGAAGAGTAGGTTGTGAGCCATCACCCATAAGGACATAATCTATGGTTAAGTGATAGAGTATAGTTGCACATTAAAGGATAGGATAGGTGGGAAATGATATTACTGGATTTCGTTGTGCAGGGTTAACAGTTGGGTAGATTAGGAAGGTCAGGTTAGAATACCCTGGGCATGTAACTATGAATCTTGTCATCCCATGAGTCAAGACAGGGGATTGTCATATGCCCCAGGGAGATGGGGAGGAAGGAATAGAAAAGATCAAATGGGGTATTCAGTGGTCATGGGAAATGTTTTTCAGTACCTTTCAGTATTGGACACTGGACATGGAAAATATCATCACAAAATATTAAACAGTACCATCCAAATTGTAAACTATACTGTAAACCATTGACATTGTTTATTAGCTATGCTTCACTATCTGTATAATAGTTATAACAAAGCAACCATCCACACAAAAAAGGTTTTAATACGGGATGAGGAAGGGGGATGGTGGTTGGGTATATGGGAATCTCTAGTATTCAGGTGACTTTGCTGTGACCTAAATCTTCTTTGAAAATTAATGAAAATTTGGGAGACACAGGGGAATGAGAAGGGGAAGGTGTCAGGGTACCCACTGGACATCCAATAATGTGGTAATAAAAAGAGAAAAATTAAAGAAAAAATAATTTTAAAAAGTTTTTGCATTTTCCCATTTCTTTTTTTGAATGTCCCAATCCTTTAATTATATTTTATTTTTAGTTCTTTTTTTCTGAGTTACTTTGTATTTTATCACTTGCATTTAAATTTATCATTATTATTTCATTTTCTATTAATTGCATTTAGTTATTATATGGACTTCATCTCCCAGGAAAGTTTAGATCACAGAATGGTTACAATGGGGGTTGCAGATGATCATTGGTGGGAGGTGTCTGGGATGGGGAATTCATGGGAGTAAGTCCATCTGAATATACATGAAAGATATATAAAATTTTTCAAATGATCAAGGGATGGGGCATGGTCATGGTGGGTAGACAATCACTCTATAATTGAGGGAATACTGAATTCCCAGCCTGGAGAACTCTGCCACATTCTCCAAGTGGGCAGCAACAGTCCCCTGAGTGCAGGGGCAGTGTGTGGCAAAAGAAGATGGCCCACTGTTGTGTTCTTGTTATTGATGACTAGCCTTAAGAATCTTTGCTTTGTAATTGAAACTTGGTATACTGTTATGGGTGTCTAAGGGTTGCCATCTAAGAGCCTCCTTGTTGCTCAAATGTGGCCTCTCTTTAAGCCAAACTCAGCATATAAATGCATTACCTTTCCCCATACGTGGGACATGACTCCCGGGGATGAGCCTCCATGGCAATGAGAGATTAACACCAAGTGCCAACTGGAAACATGACTGGAAAAATATTTGAATAAAAGGGGGGAAAGGTAAAGACAAATGAGTTCATGTATCTAAGAGACTTCAAAGAGAGGTGGGACATCATCCCAGTGGTAACACTTATGCACAACCAAGTAGGATCTCATAGAACACCAAAGTGGATATCACCCCACACAGAGGAGCTCCTGAGGGCTCTGGAGACACCCAGGTCCTAATTAAGGGGCTATAGCCCCAGAAATTGATGCCTCATCAGTGGGCTCTACTTTGGAATCTGTTCTCAAGAGAGTGACAGAGTTGGAATCAAAGAATTCCTCCCTGCACATGGTCCATCAATCCCTTCTATTCAAACCTATATGTGAGGCTGGAGTTTGTATGTGTACTTCCAGATACTGGAGCCTCTGACCTGCCTATGTGCCAGCTGTGCCTGGAATCCCGGTGGAGCTGCAACTCCTACTCTACAGCTCATTGGATACACCCAAGTCACTTTGTGAGGAGACAATGATGGACAATGGCCATCCCAGGGAATGTAGAGAGACTGCAGCAGAAGGCAGGATAATCCCATCAACCTTATCAATAGGATATAAGCCCGCCCTCACTTGGAGGTGGAGGGAACATAACCATTCCAGTCCCCTCAGGATTGGGGGAAGAGCTATGGACTAGAGTGGACTTAATGGTATTCTGTTGTAGACATGTTGCAATTCAAGCAATGGAAGAAATTATAACAGTGAGGTATAGCCAGTGGCCACTAGGTCCTTTCAGGGCAGGGAGGGTAAAAACAGTTTTAATACAGGGGCTTTTTCAGGACTTGGGGATTGTCCTGAGTGACGTGGAGGAGATTGATATAGTCCATTTTACATCAGCATTTACCATTCAGAACTGTGTGGGAGAGTGTGGTCTACGATGTGAACTGTGGTCTATAGCTAGTGGCAAAGCTCCAGGATGTGTACATCCATTGTAGTTTATGTGTCACACTAATGAAAGATGTTTATGTGATATGTTATGAGTTATGGGAGGTGGAGATCTTTGGAAACCCTGTAATTTTTGTGTAACATTTAAGTAATCTAAGCATCTTTAATATATATATATAACCATTTATATAAGCAAATACACATAAATGCATATATATATCTATATATCATTTAAGAAATATTGGATTGTATTGTAAAAAATTTGATTTTTACCCACAGTAAAAAAAAGAAACCTACCAAAAAAAAAAATCAAACTCATTCTTACAAATAAACAGTATCCACATATTCATGAATCAAAACACAGGAACTCACAGTACAAATTGCTCCCAGCCTCCAAATTTCTCCTTTGGTTTATGAAGGACCTTGCCAACACAGAGAGAGAAAAACAGATTTGTAGGGTCCACAAGGTGAAAATGAGTGACTCAAATGTTTACAAGATATCATGAGGGAGATGAATGGCTCATAAATTCAAGGACCTAAATCATCAAACAGATTGTACCACCTTCCATTCTATGCAGGTGTGATTATAGCCTCCAACAATGAAGAAACACAAAAGGAAGACCACTTTAGAGAAAGAGGTAATTCCAAAGCTTCATATTTGTCTATCACCACACTCTTTCTCTTAATATGTATTTTTAGTGATGCATATCAGTCATACATGAACATATATATATAGTTGAAATCTAGAGAAAATATCACGTCCCTAGAAAATAAAGGGGCATAACACGTTACAGTGATCCAATACACACATTTCCAGCAAAAACTTGAATTGTGAATCATTTTTAAAAATTGTCCAGAACATTTCTGAAACACGCCTAATAACTATTATCCATGGCTAAACTTGGGTGTACAATTACTGACATCCCGACAATATTTAAAACAAATCTATTATATTGAGACATATTAAACCAATATGTTTTTTATCCAAAGTGTACATTCCATATCCTTGGTTTATTCACAGTGGTGTGCATTCATCTCTTCAAATATTATTAAACCTTTTCAACATCACTTTAATAATTATAATAAATAAAGAAATACTAGAAGAATAAAGAAGAATTTATTCACCTCTCAATCCATTTGTTGACACAGACATACATAGGTGTTTTTCTGACTGCCCTTGTACAACCTTTTTTGTTTACCTCTCAGTTTTATTGATACGTGATCCCATACTATACAATGTGGACAAAGTGAACAATGAATGGCTTTTTTAAAGCTGATGAAAAGTCTTTATTTTAAAGTTATGAACTGAAACGGATATTAGATTGAAAGAAAATTTTAATTTTAAAAGGTAGTGAATGTAAACCGAATTCAGAGATCTTTTTCCACGATTTTGCGATTGTTTACTGAATGTTTAGAAGGCTCCAGATTTTATTACAAGGAAATTATTTTTTATTTTCTGGACATATTTGGGCTGTTGTCTAGTGCAGGGTGATTGTGATGCAGGTATCAGTATATAAATACCTGCTCTTATGATATATTGTAATATTTTAGAAATTATTGGAAATAAAATCAAACTCATTCTTACAAAGAAACAGAATTCAAATATACACAAATGAAAACACAGGAACTGAGAGTAAAAAGAGCTTCCAGGCTCCAAATTTCTCCTATGGCCCATGAAAGACATTGCCAACAGTCAGAAGTGAAAATGGGATTTGTAGTGTCCAGAAGGTGACAAAGAGGGACTCAAATGTTTATAAGATATCATGGGAAAGAAGAATCGTTCATAAAGGACAAGGATCTAATCCATCAAGCAAAGTGCACCACCCTCCATTCTATGCACATGTGATTATTACCTCCAACAATGAAGAAACACAAAAGGAAGACCACTTTAGAGAATTAGGTAATTCTGAAGCTTCATATTGTCTCTCACCACCTACTTTTTCATAATACATATTTTTAGTGATGCATATCAACCATACATGAACATACAAAAACTGGAAGTCTACAGAAGAAATCTCTGCCTTACAAAATAAAGGGGCATAACACCTTACAATGTTCCCATCTCCAGCATAAACTTGAATAGTGATTCATTTTCAAAAACTGGTCAGAACTTTCCTGAAACACGACTAATAACTACTATCCATGGCTCAATGTGGGTGTACAATTCCTGTCATACCCATGATTTTTAAAACAAATCTGTTTTATTGAGGCATGTTAAACCAATACCTTTTTTTTTTAAGATTTTATTTATTTATTCATTTATCCCCCCCTTGCTGCTTGTGCTCACTGGGTCAGCTAACCATGCCGTGTGGGCAGGCTTGCCTTCACCAGGAGGCCCTGGGAACCGAACCCGGGGCCTCCCATATGGTAAATGGGAGCCCTACTGATTGAGCCACAGCCGCTTCCCAAACCAATAACTTTTTAATCTAATGTGTGCATTCCATGGTCCTTAGTATATTCACAGTGTTGTGCATTCATTTCTTCAATCATTTTTAAACATTTTCAATAGCTCTATAATAAATATAATAATTAAAGAAAACCCAAAAAATAAAGCGGAAATTATTCACCTCTTAATCCATTTGTTGAAACTGACATACACAGGTGTATTTCTGGCTGTCCTTGAACTACTTTTTTTTTAATCTATCAGTTTTATTGATATGTAATGAAATATTCCATCCATGTGGACAAAATGAACAATGAATTGCTTTTTTAAAGCTGTTGAAAGGTCTTTATTTTAAACTTATCAACAGAAATGGAAATTAGAATGAAAGAACATGTTAATTTTAAAAAGGAGTGAAGTTAAATCAATAATTCTGAGAAGATCTTTACCATGATTTCATGATTGTTTACTAATTTTTAGAAGACTCCAGATTTTGTTTCAAGGAAACCATGCTTGATTTTCTGGACATATTTGGGCTGTTCTCGAGTGCAGTGAGATTGTGATACAGGTAACCATATATAAATACCTGTTCTAATGACACACTGTAATTTTTTAGAAAGTATTGGAAATAAAATCAAACTCATTCTTACAAAGAAACAGAAGCCACATATACACAAATAAAAACCCTGGAATTCAGAGTACAATTAGCTCACAGCCTCCCAATTTCTCATATGGCTCATGAAGGATCTTGCCAATACCCAGAAGTGAAAATGGAATTGTAGGGTATACAAGGTGACAAAGAGTGATGCAAATGTTTACAATATATCATGGGGGAAAGGAATGGTTCATAAAATTCAAAGACCTAATCCATCAAGGAGAGTGTACTGCCCACCATTCTATGCACACTTCATTATAGCCTCCAACAATGAAGAAACACAAAAGGAACACCACTTTAGAGAAATAGGTAATTCCAAATCTTCATATTTGTTTCTCAAAACCCTCTTTCTCTAAATATATATTTTTGTGATACATATCCACAATTCATGAACATACATAAGCTTGAAGTCTAGAGCAGAAATCACTACCTGTGAAAATAAAGGGGCATAACACCTTAGAGTGGTCCCATCTCCAGCAGAAACTTGAATTGTGATTCATTTTTTAAAATTGGCCAGAACATCTTTGAAACACGATTAATAACTATTACCATGGCTCCACTTGGGTTTACAGTTCCTGATATTCCCAAGATTGTTGAAACAAATCTGTATTATTGTGATTTATTAAACAATTATCTTCTTTACCCAATATGTACATTCCCTGGTCCTTGGTATATTCACAGGGGTGTACACTCATCTCTTCAGTCATTATTAAACTTTTCAATAGCTCTATAATAATTATTATAAATAATGAAAAATAAAGATGAAATTATTCACCTCTCAATCCATTTGATGACACTGACATACATAGATGATTTTCCAGCTGTTCTTGAACAAATTTTCTTGGTATTTATAAGTTTTATTGTTCTGTGAACCCATACTACAGGATGTGGACAAAGTGAACAATGAATCGTTTTTTAAAGATGTTGAAAGGGTTTTTATTTTAAAATTATGAACTGTAACTGATATTAGAGGGAAAGAAAATGTTAATTTTAAAGGGGGTGTAGATAAATTTATAATTCTGAGGAGATCTTTTCCCATGACTTCATGATTGTTTACTGAATGTTTAGAAGGCTCCAGATTTTGTTTCAAGAAAAGCATTTCTGATTTTCTGTACATCTTTGAGCTGCTCTCCAGTGCTGAGAGACTGTGATGCAGTTATCCTAATATAAATGCCTGCTCTTAAGACATATTGTAATTTGTTTAGAAAGTATAGGACATATAATCAAACTCATTCTTACAAAGAAATAGAATCCACATATATACAAATGAAAACCCAGGAACTCAGAGTACAAATAGCTCTCAGCCTCCAATTTTTTCCTATGGTTATGCAGGACCTTGTCAACACCCAGAGGAGAAAAAGGGATATGTATCATCCACAAGGTGATAAAGAGTGAATCATATGTTTAAAAGGTATCATGGGGGAGAGAAATGTTTCATAAAAGTCAAGGACCTAATCCATCAAGCAGAGTGTACTGCATTCCATTGTATGCATGAGTCATTGTAGACTCCAACAATGAAGAAAAACAAAAGGGAGTCCACTTTAGAGAATTAGGCAATTCCAAAGCTTCATATTTGTCTCTCACCACCATATCTCTCTTAATATATATATTTAGTGATGCATATCAATCATACATGAACATACAGAGACTTGAAGTCTTGAGTAGAAATCATTACCTTAGAAAATAAAGACACATAAGACCTTAGAATGGATCCATACACATATGTCCAGCAGACATTTGAATTGTGATTCATTTTTTAAAATTAGCCATAGCATTTATGAAACACGACTAATAACTATTATCCATGGCTCAACTTGGGTGTATAATTCCTGACAACCCCATGATTTTTAAAACAAATCTGTTTTATTGAGACATATTAAACAAATATCTGTTTTATCCAATGTGTACATTCCCTGGTCATTGGTATAGTCACAGTGGTGTGCATTCAACCCTACAATCATTATTAAACCTTTTCTATAGCTTTCAAATAATTATAATAAATAAAGAAAAACCAATAAATTAAAGAAATAATTATTCACGACTCAATCCATTTGTTGACATTGACATACATAGGTGTTTTTCTGGCTGTCCTTTGAATAACTATTGTTGTTTATCTTACAGTTTTATTGATTTGTGATCCTATACACCATCATGTGGACAAAGTGAAAAATAAACGGCATTTTTAAAGCTGTTTGAAAAGTCTTTATTTAAAATTATGATCTGAAACAGATATTAAATTGAAAGAAAATGTTAATTTTATAAACGAGTGTAGGCAAATCGGTAATTCAGAGGAGATCTTTTTCCATGATTTCACGATTGCTTAGTGAATGTTTAGAATGCTCCGCATTTTGTTACAAGGAAACCATTCCTGATTCTCTGGACATCATTGGGCTGTTCTTGAGTGCAGAGAGATTGCGATGCAGGTATCCATATATAAATATCTGTTTTATGACATATTGTAATATTTTTGAAAATATTGGAAATAAAATCAAACTTATTCTTACTAAGAAACAGAATTCACATATACACAAATGAAAACTCAGGAAATCAGAGTAGTAATAGCTCTCAGCTTCCAAATTTCACCTGTGGCTAATGAAGGACCTTGTCAACACCCAGAAGATTAAAAAGGAACTTGTAGGGTCCACAAGGTGACAAAGAGTGTTTCAAATGTTTACAAGATATGAGGGAGAGGAATGGTTTAAAAGGTCAAAGACCTAATCCATCAAGAAGAGTGTATTTCCCTCCATTCTATGTACACGTGAATATGCCTGTCAGCAATGAAGAAACATGAAAGGAAGACCACTTTACAGAAATAGGTAATACCAAGGCTTCATACTTGTCTCTCAGCATCCTCTTTCACTTAATTTATATTTTTGTGATGCATATCAATCATTCATGGGCATACATGAACTTGAAGTCTAGAGCAGAATGAGTCCTTGGAAAATAAAGGGGCATAACACTTTGCAATGGTCCCATCTCCAGCAAAAACTTGAATTGTGATTCATTTTTAAAAACTGGCTACAGTATTTCTGATACATGCCTAATAACTATAATCCATGGCTCAACTTGGGTGTTCAATTCCTGACATCCCATGATTTTTAAAACAAATCTGTTTTATTGAGACATATTAAACCAATAAATTTTTTATCCAAAGTGTACTTTCCCTGGTCATTGGTATATACATAGTGGTGTTCATCTCTCCAGTCACTATTAAACATTTTCAATAGCTCTATAATAATTAAAATAAATAAAGATATATTAGAACAATAAAGAAGAAATTACTCACCTCTCAATCCATTTGTTGACACTGACTTACATAGGTGTTTTTCTAGTTTGCTTGAAAAAATTTTTAGTTTACCTATCAGTTTTATTGATCTGTGATCCCATACTACATCACGTGGACAAAGAGAACAATGAATGGCTTTTTTAAAGCCATAGAAAAGGTATTTATTTTTAAATTATGGACTAAAAAGAATATTAGATTGAAAGAAAATGTTAATTTTAAATGGGAGGATAGGTAAATCGATAATTCAGAGGAGATCATTTTTCATGATTACACAATTGTTTCCTGAATGTTTAGAAATCTCCAGTTTTTTTTTTCCAAGGAAACCATTCTTGATTTCTGGTCATAATTGAGCTGTTCTCATGTGCAGAGTGATTGTGATGCATGTTTCCATATCTAAATACCTGCTCTTATGATATATTGTAATTTTTAAGAAAGAATTGGTAATAAAATCAAAATCATTCTTACAAAGAAACAGAATCTACATATACACAAATAAAAATCCAGGAACTCAGAGTACAAATAGCTCTCAGCCTCCAAATTTCTCCTATGGCATATGAAGGACCTTGTAAAAATGCAGAAGAGAAAAAGGGACTTGTAGGTTCCACAATGTGACAGAGTGTTTCAAATGATTACAAGATATCATGGGGGAGAGGAATGTTTCATAAAAGTCAAGGACCTAATCCATCAAGCAGAGTGTACCACCCTCCAATCTATGCACATATGATTATAGCCTCCAACAATGAAGAAAAATTAAGGAAGACCAATTTAGAGAAATGGGTAATTCAAAAGCTTCAAAATTGTCTATCACCACCCTCTTTCTCTTAATATATGTTTTTAATGATGCATTTCAGTCATTCATAAATATACACAATCTTGAAGTCTAGAAAGAAATCACGACTTTGAAAATAAAGGGGCATAACACCTTTCAATGGTCCCATAAACACATCTCCATCAGAAATATGAACTGTGATTCATTTTTAAAAATTGGCCAGAGCCTTTCTGAAACATGACTAATAACTCTTATCCATGGCTCAACTTGGGTGTACAATTCCTGACATCCCCACAATTTTTAAAACAAATCTGATATATTGAGATACATTAAACCAATAAATTTTTAATCCAATGTGTATATTCCCTGGTCCCTGGTGCATTCATAGTCGTGTGGATTCATCTCTTAAATCATTATTAAACCTTTCAATAGTTCTATAATAAGTATAATAAATAAAGAAAATCCAGAAGAATAAGGAAGGAATTTTTCACCTCTCAATTCATTTGTTGACACTGACATACATAGGTATTTTGCTGACTGTACTCGAGCAACTTTTATTCCATATCTATCATTTATATTGATATGTGATACCACCCTACATAATGTGGACAAAGTGAACATTGGATAGCTTTTTTAATGCATTTGATAATGTCTTTATTTTAAAATTATTAAAAGAAACAAATATTAGATTGAAAAAAAAAAGGTTAATTTTAAAAGCTGTGTAGGTAAATCGATAATTCTGAGGAGATTATTCCATGATTTCACAGTTGCTTATTAAATGTTTAGAAGCCTCCAGATTTTGTTTCAAGGAAACTATTCATGATTTCTCTACATAAATGTGCTATTCTCATGTGCAGATTGTGATGCCGATATCCATATATAAATACCTGCTCTTATAACATATTGTAATTTTGACAATAATTGGAAATAAAATCAAACTCATTCTTACAAGGAAAAGAATCCACATATATACATAAATGAAAACTCAGAGTACAAATAGCCCCACCCACCCACCAAATTTCTCCTATCGCTTTGAAATGTCTTGCTAACACCCAGAAGAGAAAAAGGGACTTCTAGGGTCTACAAAGTGACAAGGAATGACTCATATGTTTACAAGATATCATAGTGGAGAGGAATGGTTCATAAAATCAAGCACATAATACATCAAAGAGAGTGTACCACCCTCCATTCTATGCATGCATGGTTATAGCTTTCAACAATGAAGAAATACAAAAGGAAGACTACATTAGAGAAATAGGTAATTCCAATGCTTCATATTTTTCCCTCACCAAACTCTTTCTCTTAATATATATTTTTAGTGATGCATATCAATCATACATGAACATACATGAACTTGGATTCTAGAGGAGAAATCATGACCTTAGACAATAAAGGGCCATATAATCTAACAGTGGTCCCATTAACACATCTCCAGCAGAAATTTGAATTGTGATTAATTTTTTTAAACTGGCCAGAGCCTTTCTATAACACAACTAATAATTATTATCCATGGCTGCACTTGGGTGTACAATTCCTGACATCACCATGATTTTTAGAACAAATCTGTTTTACTGAGACATATTAAACCAAAATCTTTTTTATCCAAAATGTATATTCCCTGCTCATTGGTATATTCAGAGTGGAATGCATTCATCTCTTCCATGATTATTAAACCTTTCAATAGCTCCATAATAATTAAAATAAATAAATAAATACCGGACAATAAAGAAGAAATTACTCACTGCTTAATCCCTTTGTTGACATTGACTTACATAGGTGTTTCCTGGCTGCTCTTGAACAAATTTTTTAGTTTATCTATCTGTTTTATTGATCTGTGTTCCCATACTACATCATGTGGACCAAGTTAACAATAAATGGCATTTTTAAAGCCATTAAAAGTCTTTATTTTAAAATTATGAACTGAAAGGGATATTAGATTGAAAGAAAATATTAATTTTAAAAATGAGTGTAGGTAAATATATAATTCAGTTGAGATCATTTTTCATGATTACACGATTGTTTCCTGAATGTTTAGAAGGCTATGGATTTTGTTTCAAGGAAACCATTCTTGACTTCTGGACATAATTGTGCTCTTCTCATGTGCAAAGTGATTGTGATGCAGGTATCCATATAGGAATACGTGCTTTTATGACATATTGTAGTTTTTTAAAAAGTATTGGAAATAAAATTAAACTCATTCCTATAAAGAAAAAGAATGCAGATATACACAAATGAAAACCCAGGAACTCAGAGTACAAAGAGCTCCTAACATCCAAATTTCTCCTATGGCTTATGAAGTAACTTACCAACACCCAGAAGATGAAAAGGGACTTGTAAGATTCACAAGGTGATAGAGAGTGACTCAAATGTTTACAAGATAACATAGGGTAGAGGAATTCTTCATAAAAGTCAAGGAACTAATCCATGAGGCACAGTGTACTGCCCTGATTCTATGCATTCATGATTATAGAGTCCAACAATGAAGAAACACAAAAGGGAGACCACTTCAGAGAAATAGTTAATTCCAAAATTTCATATTGCCTCTCATCACCATCTTTCTATTAATATATATTTTTAGTGATGCATATCAGTCATACATGAACATACATAAACTAGAAGTCTAGAGCAGAAATCTCAACCATAGCAAATAAAGGGAAAAACACCTTCATTGGTCTCATCTACAGCAGACACTTGAACTGTGATTCATTTTTAACAATTTGCCAGAGCATTTCTGAAACATGAATAATAACTATAATCCATGGCTCAAATTGGGTGTACAATTCGTGAATTTCCCATGATTTTTAAAATGAATCTCTTTATTTAGATATATTAAACTAATACCATTTTTTCCAATGTGTACATTCCCTGGTCCTTGGTATATTCACAGTGGAGTGCATTCATCTCTTCAATCATTATTAAACCTTTTCAATAGCTCTATAATAATCATATTAAATAAAGAAAACCAAAAAGAATAAAGGAGAAATCATTCACCTCTCAATCCATTAGTTGACACTGACATACATAGATGTTTTTCTGGCTATCCTTGAACAACTTATTTTGTTTATCTATCAGTTGTATTGATCTGTGATCTCATACTACATCATGTGGACAAAGTGAACAATGCATAGCTTCTTAAAAGCTGTTGAAAAACTCTTTATTTTAAAATTATGACCAGAACCTGATATTAGATTGAAAGAAAATGTTAATTTTAAAATAGAATGTATATACATCAATAATTCAGAGTAGATCATTTTCCATGATTTCACGATCATTTACTGAATGTTGACAAGCCTCGGGATTTTGTTTCAAGGAAACACTTCCTGATTTTCTAGACATCATTTTACTGTTCTCCACTGCAGAGTGATTGTGATGCAGAGATCCATATATAAATACCTGCTCCTATGATGAACTGTAATTTTTCAGAATGCTTTGGAAATAACATTAAGCTAATTCTTACAAAGAAACAGAATCCACATACAGACAAATGAGAACCCAGGAATTCAGAGTACAAATTGCCCCCAGCCTCCAAATTTCTCCTATGGCTTACGAAGGACCTTCTCAAAACCCAGAATAGAAAAAGAAACTTGTAGCATCCACAAGGTGACAAAGAGTGACTCAAATGTTTACAAAATATCATGGGGGAGAGGAATGGTTCATAAAAGTCAAGGACCTCATTCATCATGCAGAGTGTACTGCCCTCCATCATATGCATGCTTGATTATATTCTCCTCAAAGGAAAAAAACAGAAGAGGAAGACCACTTTAGAGAAATAGGTAATTCCAAAACTTCATATTTGTTTCTCACCATCCTCTTTACTTTAATATATATTTTTAGTGATGCATATCAATCATACAGGAACATTCATAAACTTGAAGCCTAAAACAGAAATCAAGACCTTAGATAATAAAGGGGCACAAAAACTTACAGTAGTCCCATATAAACATCTCCTGCAGAAACTACAATTGTAATTCATTTTTTAAAATTGGCCAGAGAATTTCTGAAACATGACTAATAACTATTATCCTTGATGCAACTTGGGTATATAATTCCTGACATCCACATGATTTTTAAAACAAATCTGTTTTATTGTGGTATATTAAACCAATATCTTTTTTATGCAATGTGTACATTTTCTGGTCCTTGGTATATTCAAAGTGGGGTGCATTCATCTCTTCAATGATTATTAAACATTTTCAATAACTCAATATTAATTTTAATGAATTAAGAAAAATCAGAAGAATAAAGAAGAAATTATTCACCTCTCAATCCAATTGTTGACACTGACATACATAGGGCTTTTTCTGGTTGTCCTTGAAGACCTTTTTTTGTTTATCTATCACTCAATTGATATGTGATCCCATATTACATCAAGTGTTCAATGTGAACAACGAATGGCTTTTTAAATTTGTTGAAATGTCTTTATTTTAAAATTATGAACTGAAACGGATATTAGATTGAAAGAGAATGTTTATTTTAAAAGCAAGTGTAGGTAAATCGATAATTCAGAGGAGATCTTTTTCCATAATTTCATGATTGTTTACTGAATATTTAGTAGGCTTCAGATTTGTTTCAATGAAACCATTTCTGATTTTCTGTACATCATTGGGCTGTTCTCGAGTGCAGAGAGGTTGTGATGCAGGTATCCATGTAAAAGTAACGGCTCTTATGACATATTGCAAATTTTCAGAAAGTATTGGAAATAAAATCAAACCCATTCTTACAAAGAAACAGAATCCACATATACACAAATGAAAACCCAGGAACTCAGAGTACAAATAGCTCCCAGCCTCCAAATTTCTCCTATGGCTTATGAAGGACCTTGCCAAGACCCAGAAGAGAAAAGGGACTTTTAGGTTCCACAAGGTGACAGAGTGATGAAAATCTTTACAAGATATCATTGGGGAGAGGAATGGTTCATAAAATTTTAGGACATAATCCGCCAAGCAGATTGTACCATCCTCCATTGTATACACACCTGATTATAGCCAACAAAAAAGGAAGAAACACAAAAAGAAAACACTTTAGAAAAATAGGTAATTCCAAAGCTTCATATTTGTTTCTCTCCACCCTCTTTCCCTTAATATATATATTTAGTGATGTATATCAATCATACATGAACATTCATAATCTTGAAGTCCAGAGGAGAAATTATGACCTTAGAGAATAAAGGGGCATAACACCTTACAGTGGTCCCATACACATATCTCCAGCAGAAACTACAATTGTAATTCATTTTTAAAAATTGGCCAGAGAATTTCTAAAATGCGACTAATAACCATTATCCTTGGCCCAACTTGGGTAAACAATTCCTGACATCTGCACAATTTTTAAAAGGAATCCATTTTATTGAGACATATTAATCCAATACATTGTTTATTCAATGTGTACATGTATTAGTCAGCCCAAGGGGTGCTAATGTGAAATACCAAAAATGGTTTGGTCTTTATAAAGGGTATTTATTTGGGGTAGAAGTCCACAGATACCAGGCCATAAAGCCTTAAGTTTCTTCTCTCACCACAGTCCATTGTCATGTGTTAGAGTAAGACAGCTGCCGGCATTGGCCAGTGTTCAGGCTTCTGGGGTTCCTCTCCTCCTGGGGCTGCATTTCTCTTGAAGTTTAGCTCCTGTTTCCTCCCCAAGTTCAGCTGTAGACAATCAGACAAATGGCTTGCTTCTATTCTCCTGGAGCCTTCTTTCCAACATCAAAACTGCTTCTCAAAAGACTGTTTCTCTAAACTGTTCTTGCCATGCCTTTTATATTTTATTCCCTACCCACCAAGGGGTGGGGCTCAACACCCAATAATAACCTAGTCATGCCCAGATTAACAGATCAGTTTAAAAGCATGATCCAATTATATTTTTGGAATTCATAATTACATCAAATTGGCCAATGGTCACACTCCACCCTCTGAATTCCAAAAATACATTACAATATTCCAAAAAACTTAAATCAGTAACAATTCAAGTACAAAATCATATCATAGGCAGCTTAAAGAAATACAGTTTCTCTTCAGGCAAAATCCCATCTGCTGTAGACCTCTGAAACTAACAAAACCATTGAACTGCTTCCAATACAAAAATGGAAAGACAAAGGATAATCAATTTCAATATCATAAGGAGAAATTGGGATGTTAAACATGAGTCATGGATCCTCTACAGTTCAGTAAACCTGCAGGGCATCCTCCATTTTATTTCAAAGCCTGAGAGTCATTCTTAAGATGGTGGTTTTTAATCCTTGGGGCCACACGGGAACCCACCCTTTCCACAGGCTTGCCCAATGGCCATTTTCTTGGTTCCAACCTCATCAAGCATCTGGGTGTCAACCAAGCTCCAGGCCTAAACATAGAAGAGTTTTGCAGTGATTGCCACACTTTATCCAATCTTTGGGTTAAAGTCTTTTCCCCCTAGTACAGTGAAGTGAAGACAACATTCCCCTTAAATTTTGGCACACAGGTTCAACCCTCTTAGACCAACGAGTTGGCCACCTGGCCTTCCCTAAACTTTGGCATACAGGTTTAACCCTCTCAGAGCAATGGTTTGACCACTTGGCCTTCTCTAATCCATGGGGGACAGAGACATCCCTCTCAGACCTATGGGGTGTTTACCTTAACTGTCCTAATCTTTAAGGAATGTGCTCCACCCTCCCTGCACTCTGGGGTGGCAAAACTCTCCCAGAGCATCAGGTGGGGACATCCATCCTCTTCAACTGCTGGGGAAAACTCACGCTCTCTGTACATATGGGTGGGGCTCCTCTCTTGGCCCAAGAAGATGTCTTAATCCCTGATCTCTGCTTCCACAGTTTTCTTCTTAAAGCTGTTTCTCCTTCAATCTCTCCTTTCCATGTCCTCTTTTGTCCAAGCTGACAGTGGTTTTGTTCATGCAGCCCTCTCAAAAACTTTGTTGGTTTAGCATGCAGGAAGCAGGGGTCCAAGCCATCAGACAGTAAGACTTACCACAAGTCTTTCCTAGATAACTGCATCTTCAAATCTGATTTACAAGTTCCAGGTTTAGTAAAGTCTTCAAATAGGGCATTTTCATCTGTGAATTTGATTTCTAGAAACTTGGAAGTTCTGGAATCAGTTTCTGTTTTCTTTGTGCCCAAAAGTTCAGTCCTTAGTGTATTTCACTCTCGTAGTATTTTGCTATAAGCTGTAAGGAGAAGTCAAGCCACATTCTCCAAGTTTTCCTTGGAAAGTTATTCAGCTAAATGCTCTGGTTTGCCATTTTCAAATTCTGTCTTCCATATAACACAAGGAGTTAATCTTGATAAGTTCTCTGCAACTTTAAAACACGGATCACCTTTCTTCCAGATTCAAATAATAGTTTCATCATTTACTTCTAAGGCATCATAGAACGCCTCTTTAGCATCCATATTACTATCAACAGTCTCTTCAAAGTATTCTAGGCCTTTTCTATTAAACATTTCACAATTCCTCCAAAAAATACCCCTTACCCATTTATAAAACCGATCCAATATTTTGATAATTACAAAAGCACTACCCCACTCCTGGTACCAAATTCTGTATTAGTCAGCCAAAGGGGTGCTAATGTGAAATACCAAAAATGGATTGGTCTTTATAAAGGGTATTTATTTGGGGTAGAAGTCCACAGATACCAGGCCATAAAGCCTTAAGTTTCTTCTCTCACCACAGTCCACTGCCACATGTTAGAGCAAGACAGCAGCTGGCCTTTGCCAGGGTTCAGGCTTCTGGGGTTCCTCTATTTCTGGGGCTGCATTTCTCTCCAGGCTTAGCTCCTGTTTCCTCCACAAGATCAGCTGTAGATGATCAGGCAAATATCTTGCTTCTCTTCTCCTGGGGCCTTCTTTCCAACATCAAAACTTATCAAAAGACTGCTTCTCAAAACTGTACTTGCCATGCCTTTTATATTTGATTCCCCACCCACCAATGGGTGAGGATTAACACCCAGTCATAACCTAATCATGCCCAGATTTACAGATCAGTTTACAAGCATGATCCAATTATATTTTTGGAATTCATAATTACATCAAATTGGCCAACGGTTACAGTACATTTCCAGGTTCTTGGTTTATTCACAGTGGGGTGCATTCATCTCTTCAATCATTATTAAACCTTTTTGATGGAGTTTCAATTAAAGGCCATGGCAACTGAAAGAATAGAAGGTCACTCTGGAATGTAGGAAACAAGCCCTCCGGTCTCATGCTAATAGGAGCTGGGTGGGGAAACATCCTGAGCTTGTAAGATTTACAATGTCTGTGAATTTCATGAAGGAAAAGAGGAACTGAGCCATTAACTTTTAAGACTTGCTCATTCTAGTAAAATGTAAACTGTCAAGTATCTATTGAATTTATATATGTACATACATGTTTTCTTTGTTCTAAAGCTAAAATAAAAGCCACACCTTATGAGGTGGCAGGGCTCTTCTCTGCATATCTGACGGAGAGTCCCCTGATCCCAGTTTTTCTTCTCTTTGTCTTATTCTTTCTTTCTCATCCGCGGCACCGTTTTCACGGACCCAGAGCCTGACCGGCAACACCTTTTCAATAGCTCTATGATAATTTTAATAAATAAAGAAAAACCAGAAGGATAAAAAAAATATTATTCAACTCTTAATCCATTTGTTGACTGTCATACATGGGTGTTTTTCTGGCAGTCTTTAAACAACTTTTTTATCAGTTTTATTTTTATGTGATCCCATACTACATCATGTGGAGAAAGTCAACAATGAGTGGCTTTTTTAAAGCTGCTAAAAAGGTATTTATTTTAAAATTATGAACTGAAATGGATATTAGATTGAAAGAAAATGTTAATTTTTATAGTGAGTGTACATAAGTCAATAATTCACAGTAGATCTTTTTTAATAATTTCATGATTGTTTACTGAATGTTTAAAAGCCTCTGATTTTGTTTCAAGGAAACCATCCCTGATTTTCTGGACATGATTAGGCTGCAATTGAGTGCAGAGAGATTGTGATGTATGTGTCCCTATATAAATACCTGCTCTTATGACATTTTGTAAGTTTTTAGAAAGTTTTCAAAATAAAATCAATCTCTTTCTTAGAAAGAAACAGAATCCACATAAACACAAATGAAAACCCAGGAACTCAGTGTACAAATATCTCACAGCCTCCAAATTTCTCCTATGGCTTATGGAGGACCTTGCCAACACCCAGATGAGAAAAATGGATTGTAGGGTCCACAAGGTGACAAAGAGTGACAGAAATGTTTACAAGATATCATGGGAGAAAGGAATGGTTCATAAAAGCCAAGGACCTAAAACATCAAGTGCCGTGTATCACCCACCATTCTATGTAGGCATGTTTATAGACTCCAACAATGAAGAAACACAAAATATAGACCATTTTAGAGAAATATGTAATTACAAAGCTTCATATTTGTCTCTCAACACCCTCTTTCTCTTAACATATATTTTAAGTTCTGCATATCAATCATATATGAACATACATAAACTTGAAATCTAGAGCAGAATTCACAACCTCAGAAATAAGGGACATAACACCTTATAGTTGTCCCTTTTCCACCAGAAACTTGAATTGTGATACATTTTTTAAAATTGCCCTTAGTATTTCTCAAACACTAATAATAACTATTATCCATGGCTCAAGTTGGGTGTAAAATTCTTGACATACCCATGATTTTTAAAACAAATCTGTTTTTTGAGGTATATTAAAGAAATATCTTTTTTATCCAATGTGTTCATTCCCTGGTCCTTGGTATATTCACAAAGGCGTACATTCATCTCTTCAATCATTAGTAAATGTTTTCAATACCTCTATAATAATTATAATAAATAAAGAGAAACCTGAAGAATAAAGGATAAGTTATTCACCTCTCAATATATTTGTTAACAATGACATACATAGGTGATATTCTGGCAGTCCTAAAACAACTTTTTTTGTTTTTCAGTTTTATTGTTATGTGATCCCATACTGCATCATGTGGACAAAGTAAAAAATTAATGGCTTTTTAAATGCTGTTGGATAGGTCTTGATTTTAAAATTAAGAACAGAATCATATTGGTTTGAAAGAAAATTTTAATTTTTTAATGGAGTGTAGGTAAATCTATAATTCTGAGATCTTTTCCCATGATTTCATGATTGTTTACTGAATGTTTAGAAGGCTCCGGATTTATTTCAAGGAAACCATTCCTGATTATCTGGACATCACAGGGTTGTTCTCAAGTGCAGAGAGATTGTGATACCTAGATCCATATGTAAATACCTGCTCTTATGATGTATTGTAATTTTTAAGAAATTATTGGAAATCAAACACATCCTTACAAAGAAACGGAATCCACATATACACAAATGAAAACCCAGGAGCTCTGAGGCTCCAAATTTCGCCTATGGCTTATGTAGGACTTTGCCAACACCCAGAAGAGAAAAATGGACTTGTTTGATCCACAGGGTGACAAAGAGTTTTGCCAATGCTTACAAGATATCATGAGGGAGAGGAATTGTTCATAAAAGTCATGGACCTATTCCATCAAGCAGAAAGTACCACCCTCCACTCTATGCATGCTTGATTATAGTCCCCAAAAAAAGAAGAAACACAAAAGTATGACCACTTTAGAGAAATAGTTAATTCCAAATCTTCATATTTGTCTCTCACCACACTCTTTCTCTTAATCTATATATTTAGTGATGCATATCAATCATACATGAACATACATAATCTTGAAATCTAGAGCAGAAAACACAGCCTTAGAAAATAAAGGAGCATAACACCTTACATTGGTCCCATCTAAAGCAGAAACTTGAATTGTGATTCCTTTTTAAAAATTGGCCAGAGCATTTCTAAAACAAGACTAATAACTATTATCCATGATTCAACTTTAGTGCCCAATTCCTGCCATCCTCACGATTTTTAAAACAAGTCTGTTTTATTCAGACATATTAAACCAATATATTTTTTATCCAATATGTATATTCCCTGGTCCTTGGTATATGCACAGTGGTGTGCATTCATCTATACAATCATTATTAAAACCTTTCAAAGCTCTATAATAATTATAGTAAATAAAGAAATACCAGAAGAATAAAGAAGAAATTATTCCCCTCTCAATCCACTTGACGTTGACATACATAGGTGCTTTCCTGCTGTCCTTGAACAATTTTTTTTGTTAATCTATCAGTTTTATTGATATGTGATCTCATACGACATCATATGGGCAAAGTGAACAATGAATGACATTTTTAAAGCTGTTGAAAAGGTCTTTATTTAAAATTATGAACTGAAACAGATATTAGATTGAAAGTAAATTTTAATTTCAAAGAGAGTGCAGGTAAACCGATAAATCTGAGGAGATCTTTTTCCATGATTTCATGATGTTTTACTGAATGTTAAGAAACATTCAGAGTTTGCTTCAAAGAAACTATTCCTGCTTTTCTACACATCATTGGGTTGTTTTTGAGTGCATAGAGATTGTGATCAGGTATCCATACATAAATATCTACAGAGAAATGGAAATAAAATCACACTCATTTTGCAAAAAAACAGAAACCACATATACATAAATGAAAACCCAGGAAGTCAGAGTACAAACAGCTCCCAGGCTCCAAATTTCTCCTTTGGCTGTGAAGGACCTTGCCAACACCCAGAAGAGAAAAATGGAATTGTAGTGTCCACAAGGTTACAAAAAGAGACTCAAATGTTATGCAAAATATCAAGGGAAGAGGAAGGGTCAATAAATCAAGGATGAAATCCATCAAGCAGTGTGTACCACCCTCCACCATATGCCTGCATGATTATAGTATCCAACAATGAAGAAACACATGTTAAATACCACTTTAGAGAAATAGGTAATTCCAAAGCTTCATATTTGTCTATCACCACCCTCTTACTCTTAGTATATATTTTTAGTGATGCATATCAGTCATACATGAACATACATAAACTTGACATCTATAGCTGGAATCATGACCATAGGAAATAAAAGGGCATAACAACTTAAGTGGACCCATCACCAGCAGAAACTTGAATTGTGATCCCTTTTTAAAAATTGGACAGAGCATTTCTGAAACATGACTAACAGCTCTTTTCCAAGGGTCAATTTAATGTACAATGCCTGACATTCCCACAATTTTTAAAACAAATCTGTTTTTTTAGACACATTCAGCTGATATCTTTTTTATCCAATGTGTACATTCCGTGGTCCTTGGTATATCCACAGTGGTGAGCATTCATGTCTACAAACATTATTAAACCTTTTCAATAGCTCTATAATAATTATAATAAATAAAGAAATACCAGAAGAATAAAGAAAGAATTATTCACCTCTCAAACAATTTGTTCTCACTGGCATACATAGGTGGATGATTGGCTGTACTTGAGCAACTTTTTTTGTTTATCTATCAGATTTATTGAAATGTGATCCCATACTACATCATGTGGGCAACGTGAACAATGAAAGGCTTTTTTAAAGATATTGAAAAGGTCTTAATTTAAAATTATGAACTGAAATGGATATTAGATTGAAAGAAAATGTTAATTTTAAATGGAAGTGTAGGTAAATAGGTAATTCAGAGGAGATCACTTTCCATGATTTCACAACAGTTTACTGAAGGTTTAGAAGACTCCAGATTTTGTTTCAAGGAAAACATTCCTTATTTTCTGGAAAAGATTTCACTCTTCTCGAGTGCAGGGAGATTGTTATCAGGTATCCATATAAAAATACCTACTCTTATGACATACTGTAACTTTTTAGAAAGTATTGGAAATAAATTTTAAATGTTTCTTACAAAGTAACAGAATCCACATATACACAAATGAAAACCCAGGAAGTCAGAGTACATACACACCCAGCCTCCAAATTTCTCCTATGGCTTATGAAGGAACTTGTCAAAACCCAGAAGAGAAAAAGGGACTTGTAGTGTCCACAAAAGGACAAAGAGTGACTCAAATGTTTGCAAGATATCATGGGGGAGAGAATGGCTCATAAAAGTCAAGGACTTAATCCATCAAGAAGAATGAACCACCCTCCATTATATGCACACTTGATTATAGCCTTCAACAATGAAGAAACACAAAATGAAGACCACTTTAGAGAAATTGGTTTTTCCAAAGCTTCATATTTGTCTTTCAACACCCTCTTTTTAATCTATATTTTTAATGACGCATATCAATCATACATGAACATACATAAACTTGAAGTGTAGAGCAGAAATCACACCTTATAAAATAAATGGGCATAACAACTTACATTGGTCCCATACACACATCTCAATCAGAAACTTGAATTATGATTCATTTTTAAAAATTGGCCAGAGCTTCTTTGAAACATGACTAATAACTATTATCCATGGCTCAACCTGGGTGTACAATTCCTGACATACCCACGATTTTTAAAACAACTATTTTATTGAGACATATTAAATCCATATCCAATTTATCCAATATGAATATACCCTGTTCCTTGGTATATTGACAGAGGTGTGCATTCATCTCTTCAATCATTATTAAGCCTTTTCAATAGAAGTATAATAATTATAATAAATAAAGAAAAACCAGAAGAATAAAGAAGAAATTATTCACCTCTCAATCCATATGTTGACATTGACATTCATAGGTGTTTTTTCTGGCTGTCCTTGAACAAATTTTTTGGTTTATCTATCACTTTTATTGATTTGTGATCCCATCCTTCATCATGTGAACAAAGTGAATAATGAATGGCTTTTTTAAAGGTGCTGGAAAAGTCTTTATTATAAAAATATGACTGATAGGATATTAGATAGAAAGAAAATGTTAATTTTTAAAGGGAGTGGAGGTTAGGTTAGATTTAATATAATCAATGAAAAGAAAGAGATAATATGACACAAACCCATATAAAGGAAAATAATTAGGCTGATGTTTGGGAAATAAAGAAAACAAAATTCTAATTACTATATTCCCTGTAAATTACTTGGACATTATAATCTCTAGGACTCAAATAAATTTTTGTTTTATCGTGCAATTTCCATTGAGGCTTTCATTCTTTCTGAGTAAAAAAGTACTCTTTGGAAATTGCACAAACCTCATTGGCCCAAATTACCACATGTAACAAGATCTCTAGGAAAACCATAGTATATCCATCCAGTGATCCTCAGAGCAATGGAAACAAGGGCAGAGGGAGAAATTAGAATAGAATGAGAAAGTATTGTCTTCTCAGTGAAGAGCCAACATTGTCAATGTTCACCAGACACCAGATACATCTCTGCTTATGGCAGTGGATAACCTTTCCATGTAACATGAAATTGAAATTTTGCACTGGCTTCCAAAAGGACTCCCAGGGTTGAGGTCTGGCAGACTAAAATCATGGTCATCCTGCCATTGCTGACCCAGGAAAAATGGTTACGAGATGGTTGCTTGAAACTGTCCTGGTTTGTCTTCTTTCTGCTCCTCCAAAGCAGGACCATAGTAGGGTATGGGACCAAAAAGTCTACAGACTAATTATTTGGAGCTTGGGGGCATGGAGAATGGGCTTTTGAAAAAGACAGCAGCAGGAGAGAAGACTGCAAAAAATAGAAAAGAAAGAGGAGAACAATAGAATCCTGGAAGAAAGAAACCAGGCTCCAAATCTCTTTTGCAGTGTGGTGCAGTGTTGGTTGAAAATCAGAAGTGAAAGAAAACATCCCCTAGCCAACTCAGGACTATGTGGAAAAAATCAAAACACGAGTCTTCAATATAGAGACACCATATACAACCAACTGTCCAGACATGTTCAAGTCAGTGTCTGAAAGTGTGTTTAAACCTAAAGTATGGTCACTGGCTGGCAGAAAGAATGCTATCATATTTTATAATGATCTCAAAGAAATATTTCACCACATGTGGTGTGATGCTGTAGGAAAGTGGTTTGAGTATTCTGAAGGACTGCATAAAAGTTTTTTTACTTCACATTTTCTGTTAAGTTATATATATTAAGAAAAAAAGAATGTTAGCAATTGGATGTGAAAATTAGATATAATTCAGATTAGGACAACGATATTCCCTCATACACCAATTTGGTGTATTTAAAATCAAGGAAAAATTTAAGTCCTTGGTAAAATACAGATATTAAAAGAATGGTTAATTATCAATTTTTCTCTATAAATGAATCTTTACATAGACAGATAGAATTCTCCTATGTACCTGTCCAGGCTTATTGGAAATGAAAAGTTTTAGCACTTATAAATAGTAATCCCTTTTAAAATTAGAAGCTTCAAATAAAAGAGTTCATGTGGCATGCATATTTTACATAAATTTTTGGACTAGATTTTCTTCCTAATAATTACTAAAATAATATTAAACTACTGTAATCTGCAGAATAAAAATGGGAGGGCAAGAAATGCTTCTCAGTACTTCCTCAATTTTTGAATAATCACAATTTTAAATCAATAATTCAGAGGAGATCATTTTCCATGATTTCATGATTGTTTACTGAATGTTCAGAAGGCTTTGGATTTTGTTTCAAGGAAACAATTCCTGAGTTTCTGGACATCACTTGGCTATTTTGGAGTGCAGAGAAATTGTGATGCAGGTATCCATATGTAAATACCTGTGCTTATGACATATTGTAATTTTTTAGAAAGTATTGGAAATAAAATAAAACTCATTCTTAAAAAGAAACACAATCCACATTTACACAAATGAAAGCCCAGGAACTCAGAGGACAAATATCTCGCAGCATCCAAATTTCTCCTATGGCTTAGGAAAGATCTTGCCAACACTAAGAAGAGAAAAAGGAACGTGTTGGATCAAAAAGGTGATAAAGATTGATTCAAATGGTTACAAGATATCATGTGGGAGGGGAATGGTTCATAAAAGTCAAGGACCAAATCCATCAAGCAGAGAGAACCACCCTCCATTCTATGCACATGTGATTATAGCCTCCCACAATGAAGAAATACAAAAGGAAGGCCACTTTATAGAAATACATAATTCCAAAGCTTCATATTTGTCTCTCACCACCATCTTCCTCTTAATATATATTTTTAGTGATGTATATCAGTCATACCTGAACATATATAATCTTTT
>JAKSZT010039173.1:0-11793 GCA_026826555.1 Tolypeutes matacus
CCTTTTCTCAACTGAATGAACTACTGCAATCACAAGTATTCAGTAAACAGCATTTTGACATCGACTGTAAGTGAAAAGAAGTGTGTAACAGCCAATTATACAAGTAGCTTGCTTAGTTTTCAAAACTGAAGGACCTTATGCATTCATAGAGCATTAGGGTAAACCACTATTTTGGCATTGATTGTAAGTGAGAATAAATACCAGCAAATAATACAAGTAACTTGCTTAGAATTCAAAACAGAATAACCTATTCTATTCACAGAGCACTAGGTAAAAATCAGTGCTCTTAGAGTGATTTCAAGAAAAAAGAAGTGCCATAGCAGCCAAATAAAGAAGTAATTTACTTAGTTTTCAAAACTGAAGAACCACATACATTCACAAAGCACCAGGTAAAACCAGCATTTTTATCATTAATTGTACGGTAGAAGAAGTAAATAGTGTCCTCTTAAACAAGTACCTTGCTTAATTTTTGCAAATTGAAGAACCTCCTTCATTCACAGAGTTTTAGGTAAAACCAGGATTTGGACATTGGTTGTAAGTGAAAACATGTACATAGCAGCAAATTACACTAATTGCTTGGAATTCAAAACTGAAGAAACTCATGCATTCACAGAACATTAGGCAAAACCAGTGTTTTGATATTGATTGTAAGTGAAAGCAAGTGTATAGCAGGCAATTAAAAAGCAACTTGCATAGTTTTCAAAACTGAAGAACTTCCTTCATTCAGAGAGCATCAGGTCAAACAAGTGTTTTGATATTGAATGTAAGTGAAAACAAGTACATAGAAGCCAATTAAAGAAATAACTTCCTTAGTTTTCACAACTGAAGAAACGACTGCATATTCAGAACATTAGGTAAAACCATGGTTTTGACATTGGTTGTAAGTTAAAACAAGTGCATAACAGCCAATTAAAGAAGTAACGTGCTTAGTTTTCACAACTGAAGAAACTACTGCATTCACAGATTGTCAGGTATCACACCTGACATGCCCTTGAGTCTAAGTGGAAATAAGTATGAAGGATTCATTAAAAGAAGTAGATTGTTTAGTTTTCCCAACTGAAGAAACTACTTCATTCCAAGAGCATTAGGTAAACCATTTCTTTGTCATTGATTGTAAGTGTAAACAAGTGCATAACTCCCAGTGAAAAAATAACTTGCTAAGTTTTTACAACTTGAAGAAACAACTGCATTCTCAGCTTATTAAGTAAATCCAGCATATTGACATTGAAAGTTTAAGCATATGCATAGCAGCAAATTAAACAAATAACTTGCTTAGATTCCAAAACTGAAGAACCTACTGCATTCACAGAGTGTTATGTAAAACCAGTGTTTTTATATTTACTGTTTGTGAAAACAAGTGCATCACAGCTAATTAAAGAAGAACTTGCTTGATTTTCACAAGTGGAGAAATGACTGCATTCACAGAATGTTAGGTAAAACCACCATTTTGACATTGATTGTAAGAGAAAACAAGTGAATAGTATCCTATTAAACAAGTACCTTTCATAATTTTTGAAAATTGAAGAACCTCCTTTATTCACAGTGTTTAAAACGGAAGAACCTCATAAATTCACATAGCATTAGGTAAAATCAGTGTGTTGACATTGACTGTAAGTGAAAACAAGTGTATAGCAGGCAATTAAATTAACAATTTGCTTAGTTTTCTATACTGAACAACCTCCTTTCCCAGATCATTAGGTCAGACAAGTGTTTTGATATTTAATGTATGTGAATACAAGTGGATATCAGCCAATTAAACAAAGGTTTGCTTGGTTTTCACAGGTGAAGAAATGGCTGCATTCACAGAATCTTATGTATCACCACTGCTTTGACACTGATTTTAAGTGAAAAAAAGTGTGAAGCAGGCAATTAAATGTGTAACTTGCTTAATTTCAAAACTGAAGAACCACTTAAATTAACAAAATGTTAGGGAAAACAAGTGTTTTTTTTTTCATTGAATGCAAGTGAGAATAATTGAATAGTACCCTATTAAAGAAGTACCATCCTTAATTTTTGAAAATTGAAGAACCTCTTCATTCTCAGAATGTTGGGTAATAACCAGGTTTTGATGTTGGTTGTAAGAAGAAACTAGTGCATAGCAGCGTATAAAACTACTTCCTTTGAATTCAAAACTGAAGAACCTCATGCATTCACTGAGCCTTAGGTAAAACCACTGTTTTGACATTGATTACAAATTAAAAGAAGTGTGTAGTAGGCAATTAAACAAGCAAATTGCTTAGTTCTCAAAACTGAAAACCTCCTTCATTCAGAGAGCATTAGGTCAAGCAAGTATCTTGATATTGAATGTAATTGAAAACAAGTGTGTAGCAGTGAATTAAAGAAATAACTTCTTTAGATTTCACAAATGAAGAAACTACCTCATTCTCCAAATGTTAGGTAAAACCATTGTTTTGACATTGGTTGTAAGTTAAAAGAAGTGCATAAGAGCCAATAAAAAATGTAATGTACTTAGTTTTCACAACTGGAGAAATGACTACGTTCTCAGCATATTAGATAAAACAAGCATATTCACATTGAAAGTGAAAGCAAGTTCATAGCAGCCAATTAAATAAGTAACTTGCTTAGTTTTCAAAATTGAAGAACTAATGCATTCACAGAGCATTAAGTAAAACCAGTGTTTTGACAGTGATCATAAGTGAAAAGAAGGGTGAAGCAGGAAATTAAATGACAATTTACTTAGATATCAAAACTGAAGAACCACTTACATTCACAAAGGGTTAGGTAAAACCAGTGTTTTTTAATTGATTGTAAGTGAGAATAAGTGTATTGTATCCTATTAAACAAGTACGTTGTTTAATTTTTGAGAATGGATGAACCTACTTCATTAACAAAGTGCAAGGTAAATCAAGGTTTTAACATTGGTTGTAAGTAAAAACAAGTGCATAGATTCAAATTAAACTACTTACTTGGAACTGAAACCTGAAGAAACTCGTGCATTCACAGAGAATTTGGTAAAATCAGTGTTTTGATATTATTTTTAAGTGAAAAGTAGTTTGTGACAGGCAACTAAACAAGCAACCTGCTTAGTTCTTAAAACTGAAGATACTCCTTCATTCACAGAGCATTAGGTCAAACAAGTGTTATTGACATTTAATTTAAGTGAAAACAATTGTGTAGAAGCCAATTAAAGAAATAATTTCATTAGTTTTCACAAATGAAGAAACTACTGTATTCCCAGAATGTTAGGTAAAACCATGATTTTGAAATTGGTTGTAAATTAAAACAAGTGCATAGCACCCAATTAGAGGAGTAATATGCTTAGTTTTTACAACTGTAGAAACGACTGCATTCTCAGCATATTAGGTAAAACCAGCATATTGACATTTTTAGTGAAAATGTGTGCATAGCAGCCAATTAAATAAGTAATGTTCTCAGTTTTCAAAAGTGAAGAACCTATTGCATTGAAAGAGCATTAGTTCAAAGAAATGTTCTGATAGTGAATGTAATATAAAACAAGTACATTGCAGCCAATTAAAGAAATAACTTCCTTAGTTTTCCCAACTGAAGAAACCTCTGCATTCCCAGAACGTTAGGTATAACCATGGTTTTGAGATTGGTTGTAAGTTAAAACAAGTGCATAGCACCCAATGAAAAAGTAACTTGTTTAGTTTGCAAAACTAAGAAACAACTGCATTCTCAGAATATTAGGTAAAACCACCATAATGATGTTAGTGAAAACAAGGGCAATGCAGCCAATTAAACAAGTAACTTGCTTAGATTTGAAAAGTGAAGTATGTACTGCATTCACAGAGCAGTAGTAAAACCAGTGTTTTGTCATTGATTTTAAGTGAAAACAAGTGCCAAAATACCAAATAAAGAAGTAATTAGCTTAGTTTTCAAAACTGAAAACCTCCTACTTTCACAGAGTATTAGGTAAAACCAGTGTTTTGATATTCATTGTAAGTGAAAACAAGTCCATAGCAGCCAATTAAGCAAGGTCTTGTTTGGTTTTCCCAAGTGAAGAAATGACTGCATTCACAGAATGTTATGTATCACCAATGCTTTGACATTGATGTAAGTGAAAAGAAGGGTGGGAAGGCAAGTAAATGAGTAACTTGCTTAATTTTCAAAACTGAAGAACCACTTACATTCACAATGGGTTAGGTAAAACCTGTGTTTTTTAATTGATTGTATTTGAGAAGAAGTGAATAGTGTCCTATTCAACTAGCACCTTGCTTAATTTTTGAAAATGGGTGAACCTCCTTAATTACCAGAGTGTTAGAAAAACCAGGGTTTTGATTTAGGTTGTAGGTGAAAACAAGTGCATAGCAGCAAATTAACCTACTTACTTGGAATTGAAACCTGAAAAACACATGCATTCACAGAGCATAATGCAAAACAAGTGTTTGAACATTATTGGTAAGTGAAAATATGTGTGTAGCAGGCTATTAGACAAGCAAATCACTAGGTTTTGAAAACTGAAGAAACAACTTCAGTAACAGAGCATTAGGTCAAACAAGTGTTTTGGTATTTAATGTAAGTGTAAACAAGTGCATAGAAGACAATTAAAGAAATATCTTCCTTAGTTTTCACAAATGAAGAAACAACTAGTTTCCCAGAATGTTAGGTAAAACCATGGTTTTGAAATTTGTTGTAAGTTAAAATAAGAGTATAACACCATAACACTAATTTAGAGAAGTAATGTGCTTAGTTTTAACAATGGTAGAAACTACTGCATTCTCAGAGTATTAGGTAAAAGCAACATATGGACATTTTTAGTGAAAATAGTGCATAGCAAACAAGTAACTTGCTCAGTTTTCAATATTGAATAACCTACTGCATCCACAGAGTTTAAGTAAAACCAGTGTTTTGACATTGATTGTAAGAGAAAACAAATGCCAGAGCAGCCAAATAAATAATTTGCTTAATTTTTTAAAACTGAAGAACCTCCTACATTCACAGTGTTAGCTAAAACCAGTGTTTTGATATATATTGTATGTGAAAACAAGTCCATAGCAGCCAATTGAACAAGTACTTCCTTCACTTTCACAGTAAAGCAATGACTGCACTCACAGAATCTTATGTATCACCATTGCTTTGACATTGATTGTAATTGAAAAGAAGGGTAAGACAGGCAATTAAATGAGTAACTTTCTTTGTTTTCAAAACTGAGGAATCGCTTACATTGACAAACGTTCAGTAAACCAGTGTTTTTTTCATTGATTGTAAGTGAGAACAAGTGCAGCCAATTAAGAAGTAATGTGTCTAGTTTTCACAACTGAAGAAACTACTGCCTTTATAGAGTGTTAGGTAAAACCACCATTTTGATATTGATTGTTATTGAAAACAAATGAATAAAATCCTATTAAATAAGTACCTTCCTAAATTTTTGAAAAATAAATCTACTTCATTCACAGGGCATTAATTAAAACCAGGGTTTTTACATTGGCTGTAAGTGTAAACAAGTGCATAGCACTAAATGAAAAAGAAACTTTCTTACTTTTCACAACTGAAGAAACTACTGAATTCACAAGTATTAGGTAAAACCAGCATTTTTACATTAATTGCAAGTGAAAACGTGTTTAACAGCCAATTATACAAGGAATTTGCTTTGTTTTCCAATGTGAAGTTGATAAGGAAAAGTCACTGCAGCCCTCCCCCTCCACCTTTTTTGCCAAGAATCTCCTGCCTTAGAACTGAAACCCGCACTTCTGGCTCTGTAACCCTGCCCAATTGATTTCATAACCTGCAGTCCTGCTTCTGTAACCATGCTTGCTTAGTTGCCTGAGGTAATGGAAAAATTCCACCCACCACCTCACTAGCCAATGAGCGAGAACCTGCAGACCCCAATAAAAACTCCAGAAAACTGGGGCTGGGGGCCCAGAATTTGGAAACTGAACTTTCCTCTGGGCCCACATGAATAATAAAGCCTGGTTCCTCTGCTTCTCCCAGTGCCATTTGGGTTTCTCATCGTGACAGCCACAACATTTGGTTCCCTGACTGGGAAACCCAACTGAGCAGGCCCATTGTGTCTACAGCTTGGGACCAAAGGTCTTGGGACCAAAGATTGCCAATGGCAATCTGAGCAAATGAGGTAGGTGCCTCCTGTCATTTTATCTTGATGGGACCTCCTTCAGAGGCGGACCCTGCAGGCCGTATCCCCATGTCCCAGTCAGACTCAAGGGAGAGAGATGGACTGAATGATATCAGAAGACTTCAGAAAATTAAGCATCCAGGTGCCAAGCCCCAGTCAGGCCCATATCTGGAAGGAAGAGGAGATTGATCACCTCCTAAGGTCTTGCATGATGAAACTCCAGTATAGGGCAATTCCTATGGGAGGAATTGTTTAACCTCTGAGTGATTGTGTGCATGAATGTGGATGTTAGGGGCTTGCACCTATTGTACCAGTTTGTCTCCCCACAGCTTGTGCTATGTGGTCAGAGTGGGCCCCAACCTGTTTCTGTGACTAGGTCTTCTGGCATAACAGCAGAAAATTGTCCAGGCGCCTTAGCTAAGATGAGCCTATGTTCCTGTGAGAGACATGGACAGGCAGGCATCTGAGTGGACTTGAAAGAGGCACCCCAACTTTGTCTGTCTTGTGTCATTGACACAGGGTATGGGCACATCACAGTCAAAACCCACCATCTTGAATTGCATGATTAAAAACTTTAGGAAGGGATTTTCCAGAGATTATGGTATCCAGATGAACGCAGGCACCCTCCAAACTCTATGTGATATGGAGTGACCCACTTTTAACATCAACTGGCCCGGGAGGGGACCCTAGATGTAGCCAAGGTCTGTGCAGTGTGGCTAGTACTCACTGGAACCCCTAGCCATCCAGATCAGTTCCCCTATATTGGCTCCTAGTTAGAAATAGCCCAGACACTGCCCCCTTGAGTTCACTTGTGCATTGGAAGGAAGGGACAGAGCAGGGTCTTACTTGCACAAGAAGTGAGGCACCAGAAATCATTTATCAGGTGTCCTCAGAAGAAGACCCCCCACTGCCCCCACTGCCATATGTGCCAACCACCCCAGGCCTTCCTCCTGGCTTAGGAGCACTGGCATGTCTCCTAGAGATGCATCCTCCTTCAGTCTCTCCTCCTGGCCTGTAGATTCAGGCAAATCATGCAGCTACACCACCCCCAGCCCTTGCAGAAGTTATGACCCCACCAGAGGGGAGTCCTGCAACTGCATTGGCAAGGAGACTCCAATCAGCACAGCCCACATTGCAGATGCCCTTCCATGAGATGCAGGGTCCACCCCAGCCTCAGGACAAGAGCAGGCCCCTACTGGTGTCCTAGACACAGAGGATTGGACACAGGTGGCAGCACCAGAACCTAAACTTAACTGGGATTTTAACACTGAACAAAGACGGGCTGTGCTCCAACTATATCAGGAAGCACTCATCTGAGGGATCCAAGAAGAGGCTAAATGACCCACAAACATGACAAAAACAATCTCAGTTATTCAAAAACACAATGAATCACCAGGAGATTTCTATGAATAACTTTGCAAGGCCTTCAGGGTCTACACTCCCTTCGACCCAGAATCTCCAGGAAACCAGAGGATGGTGAATGCCACTGTCATGGCACAAGCAGCAGCAGATATTAAAAAAAAAAGCACACTTCAAAAGTTGGAAGGATTTACAGGCATGAACATCTTTCAGCTGCTGGAAGTTGCCAACAAAGTATTCATCAATCGGGAAGAAGTTGCTGAACGGGAAGGCACAAAGTGAAACACCAAACCTCCATACTAGCAGCAGTGCTGGGAAATGCCAGCCCCACCAGGTGAATAACAGACCACCTTGCAAATGGGGGGAAGCACCAGGAGGATGCTGCTGGCCAGACACCAATGCACTTACAGCAAAGAGAGTGGGCACTGGAAAAAATGAGGTCCCCAGAAGTCTCAGCCACAAAAGGAATCACCCCTAAAGGAAAATACCAACCTGAGCCCCAAGACCATCTGATTGGGCTGGCAGGACTAAACCCTGAATAGGAGTGACAGGGCTCACTGGAACTTAGCTCCCAAGAGCCCATGGTCAAATTACAAGTCGGGTGCCAGACAATGACTTTTATGGTGGACCCATGCTGAACATTCTGTAGTCAGAAACCCCATCACCCCCTTTAGCAGAAAGACTGCTAATATCATAGGGGTGACTGGAGACCAGTTGAACTGATGGTCCTTTTGCCAGTCAAGGACCTTCCAGCTCAGTGGCCATGAAGTAAATCATGAGTTTCTGTACCTGCCTGAGTGCCCAGTTCCACTCCTTGGCAGAGAACTCCTAACCAAACTTGGGGCCCAAATTACCTTCAAATCTGAAGGTTTAGCAAGCTTAAGCTTCAGAACCAGTCTCATTCTCCTCATCAATGTTCCCTAAACTAAATAATGGAGACTTCACACGGAAGAAAGTTGCTGGAAGGGTACCCAAACCCTCTTCCAACTTTTAACACAGACTGGGTACAAAGTATCACGGAGAAAGGCTCAGATCTGTAGACAGTGGGTCAAATACCTAAGGTTCAACATCTTGCGAGGGCTCCAGACACTAGGACCTGAGCAGAAAAGGGTGATCTGCTCCATCCCCACACCCACCACAAAAAGACTGCTCTGTGAGTTTCTCAGAGTGACAGGGTTCTGTCATATCTGAATCCCTGGGTTTGCAGCAATGGCCAGACCCCTTTATGAAGCTCTGGCAAGGCCAGAAAGGTAATCTCTTACCTGGGGAGAATTCCAGCAGGGGGCTTTTCAAAACATCAAGAAACAATTTAGCCAAGCACCCTCCTTGAGGCTTCTAAATATGACTTGAGGCTTTAACCTGTTTGTACATTAAAAAAACAAAGTAGCACAGGCCTCAAAGTTCAGGGAAAGTTGAGTGCAGGAATTAAACCATCAAATCCACGCTAGCAAAGTTCTGCCAGGACACTAGTTCCCCCTGGGTATATTTACTCCCTTTGGCCCTTCTCCAAGTTAGGTTCACCCCAGGACCCACAGGCTACTCTCCCTTTGAAATTCTGTTTGGGTGGTCACCCCTAATCATCTGGGCATTCAGAGAAAGTCTCAGGCTTCCAGGGGAGGCCAACCTAGATTCCATTCTCCAGCAGCTTGGAAGAACTCTAGCTGAAATACATAAAACTGTCCTGTCCCAAAACCTCAATCCCTTGGTACACTCAGTGCACCCTCATCAGCCAGGGGACCAGGTCTGGGTCAAAGACTAGAGGAAAGAACACCTCCAGCCTTCCTGGACAGGTCCACACAGTGTAATCCTTGTAACTCCCACTGCTCTTAAAGTTGCAGGTATCACCCCCTGGATTCATCATTCCAGTGTCAAGGAGGCCCATCACAATAAGGAACAGAACAGCTGGGCAGCCCAACCCATATCCAACCACCGCCTGAGAGTGCAAATCACCCAAGATCGTCAAGCACTAACCCCACTGAACACTAGCTGAATGGACCCCTGCTCCTGGTGGAGCCTGTGTTTATGCAGCCTGATCACCTTGGTGTTTGGAATTGGACTTGGGGCTGTGGCCCCCACAGAATGGACTGTTGTGAATAGAACCATAATTGCTATACCATACTGGTGCATAGTAAGATGTTTCTGTGCCTTAGGCCATTTTTCCTATTCTCCTTCAAGGCTGATGCCAGGTCCCAGCCCTGCTCCAGTTGTTTCAAGCCTGCCCTTCTCTCAGCAATGGATAGGTTGAAACAGCTCACAGGGAAATACCAACCCTCCTCTTCCTTTACCCCCCATATCTATATGCCGGCAGAATGTTATAAGTTATCAGAAGCCTCAGTTTGGGAGAAAAGGGGGGACGTGTTTCTTCCTGGTGGAAGAGTGCTGTTATTATGTTAATGAGACAGGAATAGTCACTACCAAAGTAAAAGAACTTAGGGATAAAATCCAAAAGAAGAAAAATCCACAAACGATTTCTGGGACTGGAACCTCAGACAGTGTACCTCTTGGCTTCTGCCCCTGGCTGGATCCCTGTTCATCTTGCTCATAGCGGTCATCTTTGGCCCATGCCTGATAAAGGTACTCATCAGGTTCTTAAAACAATGATATCACACATAACTACTACCAAGAATATAGCCCTAAATGGATACAGTCCCCTGAGTACAGATGATGTCCTATGGGAATTATAAGGACATCAAAGAGGGGAAATGATAAGAAAAAAATCACTGCAGCCCTCCCCCTCCCCCTTTTCTGACAAGAATCTCCAACCTTAGAACTGGAATCTGCACTTCTGGCCCTGTAACACTGCCCACTTGATTTCATAACCTGCAGTTCTGCTTCTGTAAACATGCCTGCTTAGTTGCCTAAGGTAATGGAAAAATTCCACCCACCAACTCGCTAGCCAATGAATGGGGGCCTGCAGACCCCAATAAAAACTCCAGAACACTGGGGCTGGGGGTCTAGAAATTGGAAACCGAACTTTCCTCTGGGCCCATGCACATAATAAAGCCTGGTTCCTCCTCTTCTCTGAGTGCCATTTGGGTTTCTCATCACAACAGCTGCAACAAAGTACCTCCTGCATTCATAGAGTGCTAGGTAAAACCACTGTTTTTGCATTGATTTTAAGTGACAATAAATACTAGCAAATAACCCAAGTAACTTGCTTAGAATTCAAATCAATATAACTTACTGCATTCACAGAGTATTAGGTAAAACCAGTGCTTTGACATTGATTGTAAGTGTGCAACAGGCAATTAAATGAGTAATTTGCATAGTTTTCCCAACTGAAAAACCATTAAATTCACAAAATGTTGGTAAAACCAGTATTTTTACATTGATTGTGTGAACAAGTGCAAAGCAGCCAATTAAGGAAGTAAGGTGACTAGATTTAATAATGGAAGAAACTCCTGCATTCACAGAGCATTATGTAAAACCACCAATTTGACATGGATTGTAAGGGAAAATAAGTTTGTAGCAGGCAATTAAGGGAATAACTTGCTTAGTTTTCAAAACTGAAGAACGACTTACATTCACAAAGGTAAAACCAGTGTTTTCTTCCTTGATTGTAAGTTAGAAGAACTGAATAGTATCTTATTAAACAAGTATTTTGCTTAATATTTGAAAATTGAATAACCTCCTTCATTCACAGAGTGTTAGGTAAAACCAGGGTTTTGATATTGGTTGTAAGTGAGAACAAGTGTGTAGCAGGCAATTAAACAGACAACTTGCTTAGTTTTCAAAATGGAAGAACCTTCTGTATTTAAAGAGTGTTAGGTAAAACCACTGTTTTGGCATTGATTGTAAGTGAGAATAAATATATGCAAATAACACAAGTAACTTGCTTAGAATTCAAAACAGAATAACCTTCTGCATTCACAGGGCATTAGATAAAACCAGTACTTTCACATTGCTTGTAAGTGAAAACAATTGTGAAGTGGGCAATTAAATGAGTAAATTTCTCAGTTTTCAAAATTGAAGAAACATTGTCATTCACAAATCATTTGATAAAACCAGTGTGTTTTCATTGATTGTAAGTGAGAACAAGTGCAAAGCAGACAATGTAGGAAGTAACATGTCTATTTTTCACAACTGAAGAAACCACTGCACTCACAGAGCTTTAGGTAAAACAACCATTCTGACAATGATTATAAGTGAAAACAAGTGAATAGTTCCTTATTAAACTAGCACCTTGCTTAGTTTTTGAAAATTGAGGAACCCCTTTCATTCACAGAGCATTAGGTAAAACCAGGGATTTGACATTGGTTGTAAGTGAAAACAAGTACATAGCAGCAAATTAAACTACTTGCTTAGAATTCAAAACTGAAGAACCTCCTGTATTTACAGAATATTATGTAAAATCGGTGTTTTGACATTGATTGTAAGTT
>JAKSZT010039176.1:0-14752 GCA_026826555.1 Tolypeutes matacus
GAAACATCACACACATCATATTTCTGTATCAATTGTCAACAAAATATTTTCTTCAGAAAGGAAGTCTGAAATAAATGACAGATAAAGCTGCTGTTTATTAGGTTGTTCCCAAGGTAAAATTATCATATAAAGTAAAATGTGTCCTTGGCATCAGCCTCTTTCTTTTTCTCAGCCTGTTTCCCATTTTGTTGGTTTCCCCTTAACTCCTCTTTGGCAGGTGGAACTTCTTACCTCAGCCTCTCCTTCCTACTCAGCCGTATTGAAACAGGGGCTCAAGAGGGGATTTTATTTCAGTCAATATTACTTTATGTGAATTGAAGACAGTGAAATCTTTCTTCTAGGATTCTTTGCATTTTAAGTCTTAGCAGTAAGTATTGAAGGGAAAGCTTTCTTCTTGGTAACATAGATTTACATCTCGAACGGGTGATGGAAGCATATTTTAAGCAGGGCATCAAAAATCTCCTCTAGAGCCTCTATAATCACGTGCTAATGCCTGCGATGTGTCGTGATGGCAGGCATAGGAACAAACAGTCCTATATAAAATGCCTGTGGGATGGAGAAAGGAGATCTGTGAAGAATTTTGCCTTTGGGGAACAGAAAAATAGGCACTTTTGGTTCTGATTGCAGCTTTCAAGCTTACTCTGAGGTCTTGTTCTCTTTTGATTTTTATCCTTTTTTAGAAAGAAAACAACCAGGATCTGCATCCTCTTCAGTTGCTTATTACAGAAGTCATTATATTTTACTTTTCTGCTCATTCTTCTCAGAGATCAAGAATGGTGAAGTGGACTTAGAGAATATTTAAATGAGAAACAATAAAGAAGAAACATGACCCCGTAAACACAGAGCTTTTCTTTCTTAGATACAGCATCATCTCATTAACTAGATGATCTTTGATAGACGAATGTGCTTCAGTGGAAAGGAAAAACATCCTACATGACAAATGACTGTGGCTAAATCAAATATGGAATCTGAATTGTCTGCAAATCAGAACGCTCCTTATGTGCGTTCTTAGGGCTGGTTTAACTCTGCCTTCTTTGTATGTAGAGAGTGCTTTGAAATGAGGCCAAATCACTTCATAAGCAATAAGGAAGGTTCAATGTCTCTCACTAAAGGGTTCAATAAGGATATCCTTAAAAATTATTTACACAGTGAATTTCTGTATCTCACAGATATTCACTAAATAATTAGAGAATTATTCTTCTAGGAAAATATTTTATCACTAGGTGAATTATATCATATTTTAGGGATAAAACATGTCTCCACAATCAACATAAACTTTAACTCTAAAGTAAAAATAAAATCCTAAGGGTCAAATTGTGCAACAGTCCAAATGTTGAAAATATATGACATGTATATCTACACTCAAGTTTTTCTTAGGATAAGTCTCTGCCTTACCTCTAATACCTTCTTGAACAAGACTTTGCTTTCTGAAAGAGAAAACAATTTTGATTGAATAATAGGATAAAATCTCTATTAATAAAGTACCCCAGTTAAAGAATGATTGCACAAAGAAAATCCCACTTAGCAAAAGACTATCAGTTTTCTCCTATTATGTTCACTACAGTTGATTTAAAGTACCTAAAACTTTTCTTTTACATTCTTTTAAAGTCAATTTATTTTTTAAAGTAAACGTGTATGGGTTTCTGATATATGCAGAGATAAAATACACAATAATGATAGCACAAGGATGGGAGAAGGTATAGGTAGAATTATACTGTCAAAGGATTCTTGTATCATACAAGAAATAGCATAATATTAATTCAAGACTGACTGTGAGAAGTTAAAGGTGTATAATATCATCCCTAGAGCAACCACCAAGAAAAAAAAAAAAAAAAAGCTACAAAAGGGGATGAATAAAAAGCCAAGAGAGGATATACAATGGAATATACAAATATATTTGATTAAATTAAAAAATAGGGTGTTTAGTAGGAAAGAGGACTTAGACCTTTAAGCCAGTTCCTTCACACACCACTGCTAGCTGGAGTTTAGATTTTCATGTCTCTTTCTGGGCTGTACTTTCTTTCCAGACTGTCTTGTAGCAATTTGAGGACATCAACTTCCCAGTCTGACCCAAGACCAGGAGGACTTTGGAGCTGTGACTAGATCTATGTGGACCCAACACAGGCTTAACCCACCGTTGACTCCAGAGTCTTCCCAGATGTAGTCTACTAAACAAAATTTCCAGAAAGTCTCTGCCACCTCTCATCCTTTCTCCTCAGAAGTATTAATAAACAATGTGAGCAACTTGACTGTCAATGCTGGTACTTAATTCCTTTCCTCTCTACCAGAGTATCTGCTCCAACAACAGGACAAAGTAAAGATCATAGGGGGAAAGAGAAATAACTTTCCCTAATGTGGAATAAGGACACTGTTATCATGGCAGAAGGAAATGTCTGAGAGGATGGTAAAACTGAAATAGCTCTAACTCAACCAATCTTATCTGGTTGAAAGAGAGCTAGCAAGCACTCAACACGAGAGAGTTCAGAATGGATAAAAAAAAAAAAAACAACAACATTCAGACGTGTCTGAATCTTTTTTTTTTTTTGCCTGTATTATAGTTGGGATTCTTCTGAGGAAGATGGAATGGAAAATAATTATGACCTAGAGTTAATTTCACCATAAAAATCATTCTAGAACTCTTCTTTCTTGCTAGTAATTTTAGGATCACTATGCAGCATGCTGTGAAAGCTACTCTATACTAGGGTAAACTACAGCTTTTGATGACTTGTAAGTTCTGTGATATAAGTTGTCTTTTTCCTTCTTGCATCTTTCTGTCCTACATTGATACCAGTAGTTTATAAGGAATCTGTATAATTTCAATGCCTTACTGACTGTCTTCAATTTACTTTAGTTTTACTTAGTGTGTATGGAAAAACTTACTAAAATTGAGGTGCATTTGAGCACCATTTTAAAATTCTTTTTATACTTGTTCTTGCTACCTATGTCTTCAATGATTTAGTAATTTTTTATCCTCACCACATTTCTAGTATGTAAATATCCAGCATTCCAGTTTATTGTCCCATTGGAAAGGAATTTTACACATTTATGTAAGGTTAGAAAACAGGGCACAGATAAAGTTTTGCACATGTCAACTTCCTGGAAGAAATGTTACATATGGAGGGAAGGAAAAATTATAGATAGATAGAAAGAGGTATAAGAGGGAAGTGGAGTTTAAGAGGAAGAAGTTGAGAGACTATCATGATATATAGTACCAAGGCAGTATGCCATTTCAATTTTTTTCCTTCTTTCTTTTGAAGATGTACACAGACCTGACTTTCTTTGCAGGATATAAAAGACAGAATTTTGTCTTCTGCCCTCCATTTATTATATGTTCAAAGTGTGATATTCACTAAAAAGAAAAATCAAAAGAATTACATACCTAATATAATATATTAAAAGACATTAAAATGTATTAAATACATTAAAAAGCCTTTTAAGTAAAAAATAAATTTAAAGCCCTATTAGTTCTGTGATATATGAGATATTAAGGAAGATATGGGGGTAATGACAATATATGTGGAAATTTGTTTTCCAGAAATTTTGAGTGATACAATTTTATTCATGCTGCTCAATTGTTAACTTTATGCTATTCCTTTCAGAGTGTCTTGCTCTGGTCACAGTGATGTGAAAGGCAGCTTCAAGAATTGCCATCAAAGACTTCAGACTTCAGGGATGAGATGATTGCTTACACATACACATCTGATTTTTCTTCCTCCCCTACTAAGATTATGGTAGATCATTAAATACATACACACATATAGGTTCATATAAGATTACAATATTTTGGAACCTGGGAAACAGGTGGACAACTAGTGATGATTTAGCAAAATGTTGAAAGACAAATCCCATGATTTATACTACAAAATCCTTAAAAGTCATGGTAATAGCAGTGTACCATTGAAGGAAAACCTCTAGCATTGAAGATAGAGATCAAAACAAGAAAAAAGCAACCTGGACAAAAAGAAACCAAAGGAAGAGAAAATTTCCCAAATAACCTTAATAGTAACATCATTAGAGATGTGAGACAATGCAACTGCCTCCTGCAAACAAGAACATGATGAAAGACAAAAAACAAAAACAAAAACAAAAAACATACAAGTAAATAAGAAAAAGAACATGAGGACAAAAAGAGCCCTTGAGAATTGAAAACTTGACAGCAGATATGAAAATATTTGTAAGAATTAGACAATAAAGTTGAGGAAATCTGAGAGAAAATGGAGCAGAAGGATGGAAAATCAGAGAGCAATGATAAGGAAATGAGCAAACCAGTCAAGGAGACTTAATATTTGAATAAAAGTATTTATAGAAAGGGAGAACAAATACATATGGAGAAGAAATCATCAATAAAATAATCCAAGAGTATTTCCAGAAAGTGAAGGGCATGGAGTTTTCTAATCTATAAAACTACAATCTGATGATACAAATACTGAGTGATTTTATCCATTTTTATGGCTTGTCTGTTCCCAGCATCATAAGGATCTTCAGCCCAAGCTTCTACATGTTTATCTAAGTATAATTTTACTGCTAGCAGACATCTTACACTAGAGGTATATTCATAAGTCTGAAGTACATAAATGGCAACTTTTAAGGAAATTGTACAGGTTGAGTTAGAAAGGTTGGGCGGAATTTGTAAGGAAGTAAGACTTGAGTTGAAACTTGGAGTCTGGTGTTTTAGTTTCTTATTGCTATGTAACAAAGTAAAGTACTACAATCTGAGTAGTTTAAAACAACACAAATGTATTATCTTGCAATTCTGAAGGTCGGAAGTCCAAAATAGCACTTGGCTAAAATCAAGGTGTCAGCAAGCCTGTGTCCTTCTGGTGGCTTTAGGGAAGAATCCATTTCCTTGTTCTTTCCTAAATTCCTTGACTTCTTGCCTCTTCCATCTTCAAAGCCAAGGCTCACATAACTCTGAGCTCTGCTTCCATATTCTTCTGCCTCACCTTTTCACTTATAAGGACCCTTGTGATTACCTTAGACCCACCTGGTAAATCCAGGGTAATCTCCATATCTCAGGATCCTTCACTTAATCACATCTGTAAAACCATTTTTTACCATATAAGGTAACAATCACAGATTCCAAGGACTTGGGCCATTGTTCTGCCCACCACAGCTAAGTAGAATTGGAATAGCTAGGAAGAATCACTTTCCAAATCAGAAGAGAATAAGTTTAGTATGAATCAGGATAATTGGAAAGATGGCTGGCTGGCGTAGTATCTCACACTGGGATGTAGTGAGAGAATAAATAGCTGGAGATGTGGTGGAGATCCAGATTATAAAGAATCTTGAATCCGGTTCAGTAGGATTTTGACTTTTCTGAAGTCAGTGGGAGAATTATGAAGTTTTTAAAGTATAGAACCAAAGGCCTTAGGTATAGGATCTCAGGGGACAGTCTGGCCCCATCTCCTGCCTTCAGAAAAGGGAAGTGTGATGATGCCCATTTTAAAGGCAAGACCACAATAGTCTAGCTGTTTCCTTATCTGAGGCATAGATCTGGGATATTAGTTAGCTTTCTCTTGTTCTTGTGTGAAGGGTATTTCTGCTTTGGAAGTAATGATGCAAAATCTCTGTTACACATTGTTTTGAGTTGGATATCTTTCCAGAGTCACTGATTTGTTAAGTTTTCCTGTGGCAAAGGGAGATGAATAGAATGTGTCTGGGCACTTCTGCCAATCACAACTTTTTGGAATTACAGATGTCGGTTTCCATACAGGTACTATGACAATTGATTAGCATGTGATATTTTTATATTCCAAGGTAGATAACATTAAACTTTTGAAATCCATCTTGTTCCAAGAGATTTTTACAGATAATCTTAAAAGAAAGCCTGCTTGGGTATTAAACCCTGAAAAGAATTTAATTCTAGTGATTAATTTCACCTTTAAACTTTAACAAATTTCTTCTTCATGGTTTTACTCTTTGGAGTGCTCTTTCTTGTACCTACTTAAACACCCCACCCCATATTTTCAGAATTGATGCTTTACTAACATAGCTAATTAGTAAGGTCTGCATATTTGTGGCTACATATAAGACTTCATTAGGTAGGAATGAACCAGAAACACAGTGTCTAAAGGAACCCGAGATTCACCAGAATAATTTAGGAATTAATCAGTTCTAAGAAAACTATTTGGAGGTTAATATTCTTCTAAAGTTATCCTTTGTTTATGCCTCTTTCTGCACTCTAATATTTCAAATTGGATCTGTATAAAATCCACTTTCAGATTAAAAAGTCTTTTTTCTAAATACATATGAATGCTTTTTGTTTGACATCTTATGAGAGAGAGCTACCACTATTTAAAATGTATAACTTTAATATCATTTATTGACATTACTCTGATATCCAAGAAAAATTTTATTCTTAGTATTATAACAATATATTAAGCAACTTCCATCTCCTGGTTTCACAATAAGTATCATACCTTTATACTGTCCTTCATAAAGCTGTATTCCTGCTCCCCAATGCCACCCCCACCCCAAACAGCGTGATTTTAAACCTTGGAAATGTTAATCTTTGAGGACAGCTCAAGATACACTTAGATTCTAATATCCCAGTATCATGGTTGGCTCAGCATCATAATTCTGAGACTTCAGGGGCTAAGTAAAAGGTCAGTGCTTCTGTTTTTCCCACAGTGAAGGGGTAGGGAAATACCAGTTTATGAAGGTAAGGTTATTGCCATATGAAGGACCTCCAGGAAGATTTTTACTCCTTGATGTCCGCCTTAGCTTCCTGGTTGCTATGACAAATACCATATAATGGATTGACTCAATAAGTGGGAATTTATTGTCTTTCAGTTTGGGAGGCTAGAAGACTTGTTTCCTCCAAGATAGGTATCATTTAGCTGGACTGGCAATCCTTGAGTGTCCTTGCCTTTCCTGTCACATGACAATGTCCTTCCTTTCTCTTCTGGGTTCCAGCTGACTTGCGGCTTATGGCTCTTCCCCATGGCTTTCTCATTATAATGAGTAATAGGATTAAGTAATAGGATTAAGACCCATGCCAATTCAGCTGGTTACACCTTAACTAAAATAACATCTTCAAATGGGCCTATTTACAATGGTGCATATGCACAGGAATGGGATTAAGAACATGTTTTCTTTAGAAGGTATATATCTCAGTCTGCCACAATGTCTAACTGTTACACATTTCAATTCCAGAGAAATGATATCTTCTCACTCTTGTATGGCATATGAAAGAAAAAACAGCATTTAGAAACATTTAAGTCTTTAAGAAACACTTAATTATTGAAATGAGGGAAGAAGAACCATTTTGTTTTTAGGTTGTTGAGCTTCAATAAACAAAATATAATAGCAGAAAAAAGCAGACCAGGGGTCAATTTTAAATAGTCCATGACAATGAATTCTCTTCGCCCTTGGGTTGAGACCTTTGATCACATGGGAGAGTTCAGGCAGAACAGAGAAATGATGAGACACTCCTGGGATGTTTGCTCATGGATCCATACATTGTTCTTTAATAGATGAGAGAGGACTAATAATGACTCTGTGACAATGGCTAGCAATAAGGGGTGTGATAGGCCTGGAATAGGGATGGATTGTCCATTGAGAAAAGTGATTAAATCAGTTACTGTAGAGAATAGAATATCAATACATTAGTTCTGTCTCCAAAACTTGCTGTCTCTGGACCTTACTGAAATGCGGCCAGAAATAAAATTGTCTTGAGAGAGCAATGATCTACCTATAACATGTAAGCAAGTTCAAACTTAGATGGAAACAAAACAATTAAAGGTATAAAGTTTTCTTCTTGACAAAGGTCAGATAGAGAACTGATCCCTTGAAATTTATGTTCTATATTGACAGAAGGGGCCAGCATTCCTGTGGTACAGTCCAGGATATTGATGGATAAGTCTTGAATCTGGAGTTCGATCTTACGTCTACAAGTGATAAGTGACGTTGAAGGTTTATCAGCTGGATTTGTATAGATTTGGGACTGCAAGGAGTTCCTGTAAACTGGCAGGACAATGGATTATCAGCCTCCGAATCTAAGAGCTGAGAAGCTGTTAAGTGGCTGTGGACTTTGTAGTCTTACAGAAGGAACCTAGACCTAGAGTGCAAGGTCTGGAGAGTTGAGGGCAGCACTAGCAACCAGTGGGTTTCAGTAAGGTCCCTGGCAGTGAGGTTCAAGTGACATTTCTTTGACAAACTCCATCAATGCTCATCTCACATGTATCCACATAGTTAATGGTTATACCTTTTTCAATGGTTTGCCTGAATGTCACCTTCTGAATGATCAATTTATTTAATTTAAAATTACAACCTGAATCTTTCCACCCCCTCCATGTCCCTCATAGCTCCTTGTGTTGCACTAATTTTTATCTTTTTTTATAGTACTTATACCTTCTACTGTATTACATAATTTATTTGTTTATTTTTTATTACATGTCTTGATTTTAAGCTCCAAAGGGGCAACAATCATGTTGTTGTTTTTTGTTCCAATTCTGTTAGCATTTTATATAGTAGATTTGCAATAAAATGAATGAACCAATGAAGAAAGTGAACCTAGTCTTGATACACTTCAAAATTGCTTTAAAATAATTTTAAAGCAATATTATGCAGCACATAAATGTCCTGCCATTGCAGGGCCCTGGAAGATCACAGAAAGTCTCATCAACCTACCCATTAATATTTTATGTGAGGAGAATCCCAAACTTTTGTTTGCTGATGATCTCAAACTCATAAAAGTTATCACTAGTGCATCTGGCAACTTCATGCATTTGCAGTATTTACTTTTTATATAAATATTTCATCATCCAATTTAGTTTTTAGTTTTTCATTTGGAAGGCATATTTTACAAATAGAAAATTAATTTTGTATTGGGTCTTCTGATTTCTAATATATTTAACATATCTATACCAAATGCCAAGTTTAAATAACAACCTTCTATGGAGGAAAATGTAAGGTCTGTGAAGAAGAGCAATGAGAAGAGATGGGCTTAATGAAAATTTAACTTTTCTGGAAAATCAGCTTTATTTTATGCTTTAGTTGCTAAAGATGTGTTTATTTATAACATGTATCAATAATACCTAGCTCTTAAAGATTTATATGTTTGTAGATACATATACAGGCATACCTCGGAGATATTGCGGGTTTGGTTCCAGACCACTACAATTAAATGAATATCTCAATAAAGTGAGTCATATGATTTTTTTTGGTTTTCAGTGCATATAGGAGTTATGTTTACCCTATACTGTAGCTTATTAAGTGTGCAATAGCATTATGTCTAAAAAAACAATGTACATACCTTAATTAAAATGGGACACAGAAACACAAAGTAAAAACATGCTGTTGGAAAAATGGTGCTGCTAGACCTGTCCAAGGCAAGGTTATCACAAACCTTCAATGTATAAAAAATACAATATCTGTGAAGTGAAATAAAGTGAAATGCAATAAAATGAGGTATGCCTGTAAGTGATGTATGAAAATATACCTATATGTGTATATATATGTAGTACACATTCTAGATTCTATATTGATCCTAGAATTTGCATGGTTATTGTAGAGTGGTCATTTTATTCTCTGCGTGGAGAGTCCTTTTAAAAGGGAATGAAATTTAAAGCACTAGAAATACTGTTTTTATCATTTGCTCATGAATTTTGTCAAAGTGATAATTTTTTATGGAATTCTCTAAGGCTCCCAATTCAGGAATTCTTGCTTAGGAAGAAAAGCAAAATGTCACATATTTAAAATACAGAAGAAATGAGAAATTTTAAAGCAACCTGTGGTGAACCCACCCAGGCTGGGCAAGTAGAGGTTGGAAATGGGAAGGTCCCAGTTAAGTTAGGCAAGGATCAGCATCTTCCTGCTTATTCTCCAAGTGTGAGAGAGACTACATAAGTGCCAAATGAAAAAGCTTGACTCATGAGAAGGAAAGGACACTAACAGGAAAGAAATCCTTTACCTGCAAATGTACCCTCCCGGGTTGCAGGAGCACGGCTAGGGGGACACAGCAGGGCCAGATAGCAGGACACACCTCTACTAGCCCCAGGGCACCTAATCTTATACCTCTCTCCACCATGGGGTGCTTCTTATCCATGTCATGTGTTGGCAATGGAATAAACAAAATCTTTTATATGCATTGTTTTAAGATAAGAAATCTACCAGTGTCTTCCATTATCACTTTTTTTCCCTTTAGGAAGTACCAGGGGTTGACCCTAGGACCTCATTCATGGGAAGCGTGTGCTCAACAACTGAGTGGCATCTGCTCCCCAATGAGAGTTAGTTTTTTTCATTTGTTTGTTTGTTTTGTTTTTAGGAGGTACCGGGAATCAAACCTGGGACCTCGTACATGGGCAGCAGGCACTCAACCACTTGAGCTAGATCTGCTCTTCTATCATATTTTATTTTATCCAAAGGAAGAAGAAACAGAGTTCAAGGCTCTTGTGTCAAACAAAATAAACGAAATCAAACTTTTTATAACTTTTGGAGTTAGAAATGCCACTTTGAATACAGCTTTTAATGATTGTGTAATGCTTTGAGATAGAGGGTCACATGTTGAAGGAAATAACATCAAAACATTAAAATGTCCAGATAATTCCAAGGGGGCTTTTATGACAACTTAGCAGGGACACTTTCCTGGTTGCTAAATTCCAAACAGAATTTTATTTTTTGGTAAAGGCTTTCAGTTTTAAACTTGAACAGGTTCTGTGAAATGCCTTTACTCTTTAGAATTCCATACCCTTCTTGCCCTGTCCTAAAGAGATCTTCTTTGTCTTTTCAGAATCACACTGACTAGCCACAGTAAATTAGGAGGGCTTACAGTTTCAAAACTACAGAGAAGATTCCTTTTGCTCTGAATGACCCAGAAATAAGAGCGTAAAGTTATATAAGACTGTAAAAAAATATGCTAAATAGTACTTATTTAAGAAAAGAATATGTAGATGGTTAGTATGGTTGGATTGCAAGAATGGCTACAAGATTTTGCACTTCTTCTATCAAGAGATGGTATCTGTTTGTTCACCCCATGAATGTCTTCTGTTTGTCTGTCCAGGACCACTCCCCATTTTTCCATCCTGCTCTTGCCCTCAGATACTGACCCATACAGAACACACCAGCATACTCCCTCACACTCTAGATTTGGCAAAAGGGGGCACCAACAAGAGATGAGAGAGGAACATAGGAGGGTGATTAGGACATTTATTTGCCCAGAAATGTGCCTGCAGGATCTCCAAGGGCTGGTTGCAACTTCTAAAGGAAGGTTCTTGGCACGTGGCCTTGTCCACTCAGGACATGTATCTCTGGGTTTTGATAATGGCCAGCTCCCTTCATGTATTCATGTATCCTAAAGGAACCCCCTACCTAACCCCATCGACCAAACTCCTTTGTTGTTTTTTTTCTCTCTATCCAAATCTTTAAGATTTCCCTTTTATTAAATTTCCTTTATATTACCTTTTGAGTAGGCATTTTCCATCTGACTGATAGATACAATACAAATTCTATAGATTCTATACCACAGAATAAATAGTTTTAATTTTTTTCTAAACTAAATATCATCTGTGATGGGGGTGGTATGAAAGATTAGTACAGTACATCCTCATTATTTGTGTATTCCATAATTGCAAATTTGCCTACTTGCTAAAACTTATCTGTAGTCACAAACTCACTACCGTAACTTTGTAGTCATTGATGGACATGTGCAGAGTGGGAAAAAAAAAATCAGAGTTGACTAAAATGCATGTTCCCAGCTAAGGCAATACTCTGCCTTCTTGTTTCAGCTGTCACACCATAAACAACTGTCCCTTTTGCAGTATATTTAGTGCCACTTTTTTTTTTCATTTCTTGTTGGTGGTTTCACTGTTTAAAATGGCTCCCAAAAATAATGCCAAAGTGCTGTCTAGTGTCCCTAAGCTTGAGAAGGCTGTGATGTACCTTATGGAGAAAATATATTTTAGATAAAACTTCTTCATTCAGGCATAGCACTGTTGGCTGTGAGTTCAATGTATATATATATATATATATATATATATATATACACACATATATATAAGGTCTTTAAGCAAACAGACATAAAACAAGGTTATATATTGATCAGTTGATGAAGATGTTGTAACCAGAAGTTGGCAGGAACCCAACACTGTATTTCCTCTAGGAACAATGGTTCAGTATTTGGTAATTCAGTGTTTGCTGCACCTTTATAGAATATAATTATTGCAAAGAATGAGAATCAACTGTACTTGTTTCTTTCATGAAATTTTAACACATCAAGTCAATAACAGCATTTCTTGCTTTGACTTTTGCCTTCACTGTGTGATTTTTTTTTAGCCTGGAACAAAGCATTTCCTCAAATCAGTTCAATCTAATTTCCTCTGTCAAGAGGCTACCACTCTCCACTCAGAGAAAGAACAGGCATCTGGCTGCTTCTTGTAATTTTTATACCAGATAGGACTTATGCTAACACTGCTGGTAACAGAGTCCAAAGAAAATCATGGCTTAAACATTTCTGCTATGTAGTGAAGAAGTCCAGATTTTAGGTGGTCCAAGGTTGGAATGTGTGGCAGATTACAGAAGTGACCACAATTTTTTGCAGCTCCCCTCATCAGGAAGTAAAGTGTATTTCTTCACCCCATGATCCTAAGCCAGTCCTGTGCTTTATGTTGGCCATTAGAATGTGACAGAAATGACTGTGCACATCCAAAGCTGGAACCTCAGGAGGCTTTCCTCACTTCCTCTCTGGGGGTCATCCTGCTTTCTGGAGATTGAGTAGAAAGGCTTGAATATTCCCAGTCACCCATCTGAGGCTATCCTATGTCCTATGTTATAACTAGATCTGAGACATGGTATATAACATTAAAATTAGTTTAATGATTCCCTATATGACTTTATTTAGATTTGCCATGACATGTATCCTGGGGATATGCCTTTGTAAACTATGATTGGGTTTTCAAAATGTTTCCAGAGTTCAAATATGAAGAAGACTAGAGTAATACAAATAGTTTAAATTAGAAAGAAAAAAAAAAACCTATTTGGGGGTGGAGGAAATCAACTGTCTCCAGATTCTGTACATGCCTTAGATTTTCATCAGTTTTTGTTTAAGCTTCTGCCATGTAAAGCTTACACTTCTAAGGCCTGGTGCATGATGGAATCAAAATAAATATAAATATGACCCATCCTGGGATAAATCCATATAAGAATCAATGCCAAATAAAAATGGCTATATGGAATGGATCTAAGGTGGTGACACAGTAGAAGGCTCTAAGATTCAGCTAGTCCCATGGATCAGCTAGTAATCAGTCAGGATCTGTCTGGATCAACTGATTGAGGGACTCCAGAGATCAGAAGAACACCATACCTCTTCCATGGAAGACTAGAAGGAGGAGACTAACAATCTGTGGTAAAGATTAGTGAGTAGATTCCTCCATGTTTTGCAAGCTGGTGTCCATCCCCCACAGACATGGCGTGTGCTTCGGGAACCACTTCCTGGCTGGAAAGAGAAGCTCCCTTTCCCAACAGCAGGGGAAGGGAAATGACCTGGCACTGACTATGGCTATTAATTAGCAAATTTGGCTATCTGGATTACAAATTCTAAGCACAGCTAAAGTTTATATTGGCCCAAGCCACAAATAAGCCTGCAGTCTTTGCTTTGACTTCACCCCTGGCAGGAGTGGAAGTGGGGCTCATTGAAAAACACATAAAACTCCAGGGACAGTAGAGACAAGGTTCCATGCTACAGGTTGGAAAGCACTGCTGGCCACTGCTTACAGGAATGGAATTCAGATGAAAAATCTTCAACAAAATACTTACTAATCCAATCCAAAAGCACATTAAAGGAATTGTACACCATGATCAAATGGGTTTTATCCCAGATATGCAAGGGTGGCTCAACACAAGAAAATAAATCAGTGTAATACACCAAATTACTAAATCGAAGAAGAAAGTTCACGTGATCATCTTGATTGACACAGAAAAGGCATTTGACAAAATCCAGCATCCTTTCTTGATAAAAATCATGCACCTGTAAGATAAGTATAAAGCAAAGTTTCTCAAAATAATAAAGGGCATATGTGAAAAACCCACAGATAACATTGTACTCAATGGTAAAAGAATGATAGCTTTCCCACTAAAATCAGGAACAAGACAAAGATACTCATTGTCACCACTGTTATTCAATATTGTGCTAGAAGTTCTAGCTAGAGCAATTATGCAAGAAAAGGAAATAAAAAGCATCCAGGGAAGTGGATGTGGCTCAAGTGATTGGGCTCCCATCTACCATATAGTAGGTCCAGGGTTCGATTCCCAGGACCTCCTGGTAAAGGCAAGCTGGCCCATGCGGTGAGCTGGCCTGAGTGGAGAGCTGGTTCATGCAAAGTGCTGACCTATGCAGGAGTTCTGGCCTGTGCAAGAGTGCTGGCCCACATGGAGAGCTGGTGCAGCAAGATGATGCAACAACAACAAAAAAGAGACACAGAGGAGAGACAATAAGAGATACAGCAGACCAGGGAGCCAAGGTGGCGCAAGAGATTGAGCATCTTTCTCCCACTCTTGTAAGCCCCAGGATTGGCTCCTGGGACACAGACACAGAAGAACAACAGCAAATGGACACAGAGAGCAGACAGCAAGCACAAAACAATAAGTGGTATGTGGAATAAATAAATAAATAAATCTTTTTTTAAAAATCATCCAAACTTGAAATGAAGAAGTAAAACTTTCATTATTTGTGCATGCTATGATCCTATATCTAGAAGGTCCCAAAAAATCTACAACAAAACTATTATAGCTAATAAACAAGGTTAGCAAAATGGCC
>JAKSZT010039178.1:6726-17450 GCA_026826555.1 Tolypeutes matacus
CAAAAAAAAAAAAAAAAAAAAAAAAATCTGGCACCATGTTTTACCAAGAGAGATTTGGACTTTAAACAACACATTCAAACTCCTACTAATTTAATCCTGGCCTAGGATCAAAACCAAGTGTTCCCAGAGATAAGGAGAGAGCTTTCCCTTAAGCTGTAAAATAACTCTATCCTGTATAGAACACCGTCCGACCATGGTCAAGCCTTTCCAATTTTAAATCACTAATGATCATCCTTTATTCTGCCTATTTTTATGATTTATATAACAAAAATTAAATAGATAACTGTAAAAATCCTAATACTTTCTACCATAAAATAAGGTGTGGATATTGCTTTAAAGTGGACTTTCAGTTTGCCAAATATTGTAGTACCACCTTGTTCCTAAACATACACAAGTTTGACAACTCTTTTGTCCCTTCTTACCACTGTAATTTTAACTTTATGAAAGATATGAATATATTGATTTATTGTAACAATTAATTGATAGATAACTAACACCTGTTTCTTCTCTGTCCATTCAGATTTCATTGGATGAGCATAATGTGGATGTTTAAATTCAATTTTCAAATACATTTGGCAATCAATATCAGTATTATATATTCTGCGTGAATCAGACAAATTAATTCTACAAATTATAACAATATTATATCAAATACATTATGACTAATATAAAATAAGTCATTTAGAATTGTGACCATATTTTCTAGTCCTTACAAACAAAACTGGCCTTTACCTATCTATCAAATAATGTCACAGATTGGATCATAGATCAAGGGCTGAGTACAGTTAATTTTGGATCTGAGTTTCTAAATCAGTTACTAAAAGGCTGTACTGACTTGAGTTCCCTAATTAGCTTTACTTTTAAATAAAGACCATCTTCCACCAACCAGTAAATTCCTAGTTAAATAGATTTCTAGTTCTGACCAATTGCACTATTGGGTACATATAATTTTAGTTGATGGTGGATCCTTGGCAGGTAGAGAGCACCTAAATAATTCACATCATGTTTTCATGCAATTCTCCGAACTATGGGGACCAAAAGATTACCATAATTTCATTCCTGTGTTTCTCCTGACAAGCTCAGAGGCTGTTGCCTTTAAGGGACCAAAGAATTCATTTAAGGAGCATACTTCACAGCTCCTCTTGGATTTATGTGCATTATCTTTCCCATCTTTGTTTCCTGGTATGATTTATAACTATCGTTGAGATTGTTTTACCCATTTTTCTACAACTATTATACCTGTCTAGGTTGCTTGCCATCTTTCACATCCTCCTGAAAAAAAAAATCAACATCCTTCATTGTGGCCACTATGGATCAATAAATTCTTTTCTTCACTATGCTTCTCCTCAGAAAAGCAAATTATGCTTGAACTTCTAGAAGTGTGCTAACATTATAGTGGTTTTTTATAGGTTATTTTGGCTAGTGTTAATTCACCAATCGAACATACTTTCTCTGAAAATGTACTGCTCAAGTACAATGCAAGTATATATTTTTGATCCAAGTATGTTGAATTACCCAGGATTATGTCATGTAGGTATTGTTTCTCAACACATGTACATATTTTGAGTGTGCTAAAGAATGTTCCACAGGTATCCTTGGCAGACATTGGAGCTAAGTATATGAGCCCACCAAGTCAATCCAAAAGTGAGATTGGTTTCTCCTTCCATGCATTCTATATTTTTGATTGCCCTCAAAAGGAAAAAAAGATTAATAGGCATAAATAATATAACAAGTCAGGTATGCATCAGATAGTTTATATCTACAGTATCTGTGTCCCTTTATCAACAGGCCATCCTCTAGGTTAATAATTGGACAGTCACTGGGGTCTCTGTTGTCAAATGAAAAATTTTTTTTGCATCCAGAAAGTACTATTTCCCACATCCTGTCTCCCAGAAAAGGTCTTCTATAATGGGCGTAGATGGTAAAAAGAAAACCAAAAGACAAATCAAAATTAGAATTAGTCAATCTCTTTACCTACAAGGTGTTTATAAATCATTAGACTACATCCTAATGATTCAAAACACTTGATGCCAAGAAATTGTCCAAATCAAGGCATGCTCAAGGTAACATTTTCATCCAGAATACCAGCTGCTGGTGATCCTTGACTCCTCTACCATATGGCAAAGCAATGACAGCATGTGCTCATCTCTCCCTTCTCTTCTAGGTTTTGTTGATTTCAGGTTCTTGCTTCTGTGGCTTTCTCTTTCCCTGTCTGTATTCATTCCGTTTACAAAGGAGTCCACTAAGAGGATTTAGATACATCCTGAATGAGGTGGGTCACACTTTAACTGATGTAGCCTCATCAAAAGTCCTACTTACCATGGGTCCCCACCCACAAGAATGGATTCAATTTAAGGGTATGTCTTTCTAGGGCATGCAGAGCTTCAAACCACTATACCCTCTCATGACGTACCAAAGTAATATTATATTTTTCTATTACATTATTCATTTATCAGCAGTTAAAGTTACTTCTCCTTCTTATGACTTGAATTAATATTAACCCAGACTCTTCACCAGATGCTTCACTAAGGATTCTTTTTATCTTTACATCATCTAAAGACCTTTTCCCCAAACCGTATTGGTTCTTGCTCAAGAATGGTGCTTTGGTTTGCCAAAGGGCTGCTGATGCAAAGTACCAGAAGTCTGTAGGCTTTCAGAAAGAGGATTTATTTGAGGTAAATAGTTACAGTTCCAAGCCCATGCAAAGCCCAAACTAAGGCACCATCAGAGATGCTTTTTCACCAAAGTCAGCTACTGTTGAATCTGGATGTTGTCACATGATGAAGCAAAATGACCACCAATCTTTGCCCAGGTTTCAGCCTTCCCCTTTAGGCTCACCATTTACTCTTGAGCTGCTACATGTGCCCAGCCTCTTGGGGTTTTGTGCTTAAGCAATGCTATAGTTCTTTCTCTCCTGGCATAGGGCTTATTTCTTTCTGGGCCTCTTATATCAGTCTTGGCTGTTTAGTGCTCTTCCCAAATTTAGATGTAAGCTATCAGGCAAATGGCTCATCTCTCCCCAGGGCCTCAGATATTGAGCCTTGTAATATGGCACAATAAAAAATGGCAGCGCTCTCATGTCCTGTGTCTGTCTGAGTGAGTGTCCATTTATATCAGTCACAGTAAGGGGTTGGGGACTCAAACTGAGTCAAGCATCACTGATGTACTCCAATAAAAAGCCCTACAGGAATCTTATCAATTATCTAATCAAAGGCCCCTCAACTGAATTTAATACAATCAAAGAGTATCACATCAGAGGAATACATTAGTTTACAAACATATTCTTTCTCTTTTGGGGATTCATAAAATAATCTCAAACTGCCACTGATGGGTACCATGTGGAGCACTTCTCTTAATTCTGCCCATTAAATGGGTTATCGCGCCCCTCTTCAAACCACAGGTGTCTCTGCTTTTACTTTCCAAACTGAGTGCTGACCCTGTGCTCTTGAGCTACCATCTGTAAACTATGCTGCTGGTTAGGCATCCACAAAGTACTGCTCATATGGAGGTGCTCCTTTACCTAAGGGTTTGGAAACTCCTCAGGAAAATCTATAACTGGGCACAAATGAATTGTAGCGCCCTGTTTCACTGTGCAATATTTTCCCCCTTTCAAGTGTTCTTGATTTATCATGTCTATTTCATAAATTAATTCTTCTGTTCATTTCCTTACCTGCCAGGACAATTATGATATATATCAGATATATGTATATATCAGTTCTCATAATAACATCATGTCCTTCAGAAACAAAATAAGTTCCAAATAAAATCCAATAACAAGATAGCAAAACTCTTTTAAATGTTGTATACTTTATTAGCTGTGACAGGCCAAAAGTTCTCCATCCAAAAGCTCAATGGTCTGTGCTGGTGACAATGTCAGTATCCCTTGCAGAGGTCATTGTTTACAAAAGAGAAAGTATTCTTCATGACTCTTTTTAAATTTAATTTAATTTTATTATTTTATTTTATTTTATTAAAGGTTCTTAGATTACATAATGTTACATAAAAAATACAGCAGATTCCCACATGCCCCACTCCTTACACTTCCCACATTTTCAAACATTAAAAACTTCCTTTATTGGTGTGGTACATTTGTTACAATTGATGAACACATTTTAGAGCATTGTCACAGTGAAGCAAGCCAAACACAGAAGGACTTATATTACATGACCTCACATATGAATTAAGTGAATTTATCAAACACACAGAACTAGAGTCTGAAAGATACATTTACAGGAGATGGAAACATGACTCTCTTTTTAAGAACAGAGAAGCATATTCAGGGACTTCCATCATATTTTCTCTCATTTGTAATTGGCTAGAATTGTGTCCCTTGCCTATCCCTTTATCAATGGCTGTAAAGGAAAATAACATGAACATAATTAGTTTACACTAATCCATTCTCATCTCTATAGCCCGGGGTGAAACCAAATTTACTCAAATACATAGACCCCAGACACTGGAACAAAATTGGAATCTATTGGGAAGAATGAAGATGAGAAATTAGTCTCCATAAGATGTCCATATATATTATATGCCCTGCTCTCCTACAATTTTGTCTCTCCTCTCCTCTCCTCTCTCCTCCTTCCTTTCTTCTCCTCCCCTCTTCTCCCCTCTCCCCTCCCTTCCTGTTCACTTCCTTTCATTCTCTTTCTCCTCCTCTTATTCATTCTTTTTCATTCTTCTCTCTCTTGCTCTCTTGCTCTCTCTCTCTCACACACACACTTTCATTCTTTCAATCTCTCTCACTCTTTAGCTTTTAGATTCCTCCCATGGGCATTTAAATGTAATAATGTTATGTCCATCTTAAAAAATATTCACCTCTCCCCGATGTTCATTTTCAGTGACTAATTTTATCCTAACTACCCTAATAAAGTAATATCTCTATTTTTTTCAGAAAAGGAATTGAAGCACAGAAAATTTGACTAAATTGCTGAAGATAACACAAATTGATCAAGATTCAACTAATGTTAGCATATTATAGAAATGGAAATTTGTCATGCAAACATTCTTTCAATTTAAATCAGAAAAGATTTTCCAAGTACTTTCTAAGAATATTATACTAGCAAATGGTTTCACATGCCAGCTTCTGTATTATTACTAAAAACCCCGTTTTACTTAAGGCTGCTTTGCAGAACCATGTAAATTAATTGACATGGATAGAATCATATAGTAAGTAGAAAATTAGAAATCATATCTAAGGTCATATCTTTGCTGCATTCTTTCTCCAGGAACCTACAATTTCTCATTCATATAGAGATGCCCCTGGTCCTAATTCTTTACTGCTGCAGTCTTTCTTTCTACCCCAATGGAACCAGGATATGTCCAGAATCAAACCTGCCTAGATTGTCCTTCAGGTCCCCAGAAATGGGGTCAAATTTGGTAAAGGTAGATCAATGTTTTCTTTACTGTGTGCTTCTTTCCTGGTCACCTGCTGCTTGCTCCTTGTGGAAGAAATTAAGTTCCTAAACATAAGAGCTGATGTGAGTCAGCACTTACTAACTCATCACATCCAGTAGATTAGACACATCACAGCACCTAATCAGGGTGCCCCAAAATACACATCACAGCACCAGTGTACAATCTTAACAACCCTGAAAAACACGAAAGACTTGAACAAATGCAAAGACAATCCATTCTTGGATAGGATGGCTCAACATTATCAACATGTCAGTTCTCCCTCAGATAATTTACAAATGCAATTCAATCCCAATAAAAGCACCATAGGTGATTTTATGCAGTTAGACACATTATACTAAAGTTCATATGGAAAAGTCAGGAAGCCATTGAAAAAAGTACAATGGAGGATTAGACTTACCAGTATTAAAACATACTGTAAAACCACGATAATTAAAACAGTGTGGTGCTGGTGCACGAATAGACAAATAGTTCAATGGAATAGAATAGAAAACCCAGAAATAGACCCAAGTACAAGTGGCAATTTAGTGTATGGTAAAGGTAGCATCTCAAATCAGATGAAGATGGACTTATTTTTTTAAATTTTTATTTTATTTTTATTTTTTATTTTTATTTTAAAGATACTTAGATTATACAAATGTCACATAAAAAATATAGGAGATTCCCATATGCCACGCTCCCTACACATCCCACATATTCCCACATTAACAATATCCTTCTTTAGTGAGGTAAATTCATTGCAATTGATAAACACATTTTGGAGCATTGCCACTAAGTGTGGATTGAAGTTTACATTGTAGTTTACACTCTCTCCCATACAATTCTGTACGGTATGACAAGATTTATAATGGCCTGTATCTGTCGTTGCAATGTCATTCAGGACAATTCCCAAGTCCCAAAAATGCCCCCATATTACTTTTTTTTTGGATGAAATGGGAAAGTATCTATGCTGTAATATGAAATGATACAACGTCATGCATTCAGTATGAACTCGACTATTTAAAAACACATAAAAGAGGCTGGAAAAAAATATATCAAAATGGTGGCTTCTGGGAGATGGGATTATAAGTACATTTCCCACCTTCCCTTATATTTTTCTGTATTTTCCTAAATTTCTTAAACGCATATTTCATCTATGGCAGGAAAAATATACCCCTCTATATTTTAATTAAAAAAAAAAAAAAAAAAAACTGCTTGGAAGCAGCCCCAGTGGGTTTTGTGAACATTCAGGTGACGTACTCCCTGCCTCTTCTCACCCTGTTTTCAGGTGAGGTACCCCCACCACATCTCACCTTGTTTTCAGGTATGCTACTCCCACCTGTTATGTTATTGTACAATGAGGTACAATAACATAGTGATAAGGGTTCAAGCTTATCAAGAAAGGATGCTGAATTTTGTCAAACACCTTTTTGATGTCAATTAAGATGATCATGTAGTTTCCCCCCTTCGATTTATTCATGTAGTGTATTACATTAATTGATTTTCTTGTGTTGAACAACTCTTGTATACCATGTATAAAATCCGCTTGATCATGGTGCATAATTCTTTAATATGCAGTTGGATTCAATTTGCAAGTACTTTGTTGAGAATGTTTGCTTCTATATTCATAAGAGCTTGTTCTGAAATTTTCTTTTTTGTGTGTGGTATCTTTATCTGGCTTTGGTATTACCATGGTGTTGGCTTCATAAAATGGGCAAGGTCATTTTTCCTCCTCTCCAATTTTTTGGAAGAGTGTGAGCAGGATTGGTATTAATTCTTCTGGAAATGATTGGTAGATTTCACTGTGAAGTCATCATTCCTGTGCTGTTCTTTGTTGGGAGGTTTATGATGACTGATTCAATCTCTTTACTTGTGATTGTTTTATTGAGATCTTGTATTTATTCTAGAGGCAACTTAGATTGTATATTTCCAGGAATTTGTCCATTTCATCTAGGTTGTCTACTTTGTTGGCATACAGTTTTTCATAATATATTCTTATAATCCTTTTATTTCTGATTTATTTGCATCTTCTCTCTTTTTTTCCTTTGTTAGTCTAGCTAAGGGTCTGTTGATTTTATTGGTCTTCTCATATAAACAGCTTTTAGTTTTGTTGATTCTCTTTATTGTTATTTTTGTTCTCAATTTCATTTAGTTTTGCTCTAATCTTTTGATTTCTTTTATTCTGCTACTTGTGGGGTTAGTTTCTGTTCTGTTTCTAGTTCCTCCAAGTATGCAGTTATTTTTACCATTTTAGCTCTTTCTTCTTTTTTAATGTAAACATTGAGGGCTATAAATTTCCCTCTTTGCGCTTCCTTCATTATATCTCATACTTTTTGCTATATTCTGTTCTCGCTTTCATTTGTCTCGAGATATTTATTGATCTCATTTTGCAATGTCTTCTTTAGCCCATAGATTATGAGTGTGTTGTTTCACTTTCATATATTTGCATATTTTCCCATTCTCTGCCTATTGTTGATTTTCAGCTTCATTCTACTATGATATATGAAAGTACTTTGTATAATTACAATCCTTATAAATTTACTGAAAGCTTTTTTTGTGACGTGACCCAATGTATGATCTATCCTGGAGAAAAATCCGTGAGCACTTGAAAAGAATGTATATCCTGCTCTTTTGATGGTGTGATGCTCTGTATATGTCTATTATGTTAGTCTAGTTCATTTATCATATTGTTCAGTTTCTCTGCTCCTCATTGACCCTTTGTCTAGATGTTCTATCCATTGTTTAGAGGGCTGTAGTGAAGTCTCTGACTGTTACTGTAGAGAAATCTATTTCTCCCTTCAGTTTTGCCAGTGTGTGCCTTGTGCATTTTGGGGCACCCTGATTAAGTGCATATAAGTTTTTATGATTGTTATTTCTTCCTGGTGGATTGCCCCTTTTCTTAGTATATTATGGCCATTTTATTTCTTATAACAGGTTGTATTTAAAGTCTACTATGTCAAAAATTAGTATAGTTATCCTTGCACTTTTTGTTACTGTTTGCATGAAATATATTTTTCCAACCTTTCACTTTCAGCCTATTTGTATAATTTGGTCAAAGATAAGTCTCTTGTAGACAGCATATAGTTGGCTCATAACTATTTTTTTAATCCATTCTCTCAGTCTCTTTCTTTTGATTGGGGAGATTTATCCATTAACGTTGAATGTTTTCACTGTATAGACATTACTTACTTCAACCATTTTGTCCTTTGTCTTTCATATGTCATATCTTATTTTCTCTCTCGTTGTACTATTTTATTTACCCTTTCTGATAATCTTCATTTCCATACTCTCCAAGTCTTTGTCTTCTTTGCTATCCTTTCAGGCTTCAGGAATCCATTTTAAAAAATTTCTTGTGTATGGCTACCCTCTTTCTAATGAAATCTCTTAGTTTCTGTTTATCTGTGAATATTTAAACCTCATTCTCATTTTTGAAGGTCAGTTTGCCAGATAAAGAATTCTGCCTTCCAGTCTTTCTCTTTCAGTATCTTCTTGCCTCACCTCCATGGTTTCTGATGAGAAATCCACACTAAATACTATTAAACTACCCTTGTCTGTGATGGATTTTTTTTTTTTTCTTGGTGTTCTCTAAATTCTCTCTTTTTGGCATTTTAAATTCTGATAAGTATGTGTCTCAGAGTAGATTTAGTATGATTTATTCTGTTTGGAGTACATTGCACCTTTTGGGCCTACATTTTCAAGTCCTTCATAACAGTTTTGAAATTTTAAAGACCATTATTTCTTTGAATATTCTTTCTCCTCTTTCCCCTTCTCTTCTCCTTTGGAAGTCTCATGATGCATATGTTAGTGTACTTTATGCTATCATTCCTTATCGTGAGCCTTCACTCAACTTTTTACATTCTTTTCTCTATCTGTTCTTTTGTTGTTTCACTTTCATATGACCTGTCTTCTAAGTCACTTATCCTTTATTCTGCCAGTTGAAATTTCTTCTTGAATGCCTCTAATATCTTTTAATCTCTCAACTGTGTCTTTCTTTCCCATAAGTTCTCTTATTTTTCAATCCAAGTTTTCAAAATCTTCTTTAGGCTCACCCAATGTATTCTTAGTATCCTTTATCTTTATATATATATATATTTTAAGAGGTGTTTAACTTACCTAAATATTACATGGAACCTAAGGAATTCCCATGTTCCCCACCTCCCACACCTCCCACCACATCCCACACAAACATCTCCCACAAGTGTGACCCATCATCCTCAATGGACTTATACATCCTGGGGCCTTGCCATCAACCATAGACCACAGTTCACATCGTATATCACATTCTCTCCCACACAGTTATGAATGGTGTGTGCTGATTTAAAATGGCCTACATCCGTTGCCACAATGGCACTCAGGACAACCACCAAATCATGAAGAAGCCCCTGTATTTCAACTGCACATCCCCTCCCTGCCCCAAAAGTGTCCAGTGGCCACCAGCTCCACCTCACTGTTATAATTTCTTCCATTGCTAGAATCACCATATATGTACAACAGAATAACATTAAGTCCACTCTAGTCCATAGTTTTTCCCCCAATCCTGAGGGGACTGGGATGGAGATGTCCACTCCACCTCCAAGTGAGAGAGGGCTTATATCCCATGGATATGGTGGTAGGATGATCCTGCCTGCAGATGCAGGCCCTCTCCATTCCCTGGAATGGCCGTTGCACATCATTGTCTCCTCTCCAGGTGACTTGGATGAGTCCATTGAGCTGTAGGGTAGGAGTTGCAGCTCCACCAAGATTCCATGAACACCTGGCACATAGCTAGGCCAGAGGCTCCAGTCTCTGGAAGTATACCTAAAAACTCCAGCATCACATATAGGTTTGAATAGAAGGGACTGATGAACTTTGCTGTGACCTAAAACTTCTTTGAAAATTAAATGAAAATTTGGGAGACACTGGGGATTGAGAGAGGGAAGGTGTCACGGCACACTGGATATCCGATAACACAGTGATAAAAGGACAAGAAGAATATATATATATATATTCTTTTTATTTTTTTTTAAAGGCATTTCTTTTACTTTTCTTTCCATTTTTTTGAAGGTCCTAATCCCCTAATCATATTTTGTTTTGTTTTGTGTTTTTTTGATTGTTTGTTTGTTTGTTTTTTCCTGAGTTTCCTTATGTTTGTCTCTTGCATGTAAGTTTATCATTGTTGTTTCTTTTTCCTATTAAGTGTATTTGATTATTATATGGGCTACATGTTCATGGAAGATTTAGATCACAGAAGGGTTACAATGGGTACAGCAGGGGATTATTGGTGGGGGGTGTCTGGGATGGGCGATTCATGGGAATAAGTTCATCTGAATATACATGAAAGATATACAAAA
>JAKSZT010039190.1:0-16003 GCA_026826555.1 Tolypeutes matacus
ACACATATATTTTAAGAGGTGCTTAGATTACCTAAAATATTACACGGAACCCACTGGGATTCCCATGTTGCCCACCTCCCACACTGCAAATGCATATAATTTTACTTCATCCTTCCAAAATGTGTGGCTTTTATTCCTTCTCACCCCCAATTTTCCTTGCCTAGAAACTCCTGTACAATGACAAATACAATTGGGAAGATAGGACATCCTTGTCTTCTTCTTGATCTTAGGGGGAAAGCATCCAGTCATTCAAAATTAAGTTTGCTATTAAACCAGTCTTGTACTTGTGGGATAAATCCCACTTGTTCATGGCATATAGTTTTATTTATATGTTTCTGGATTTATTTTGCTATTTTATTGGGAATCTATTTATCCATATTCATGAAAAATATTTGTGTGTAATTTTCTTTTCCTATAATATTTTGTTGAGTTTTTTCATCAGGATAATACCAACCTCATGAAATGAGGTGAGTGATATCACTTCTCCTAAATATTTTGGAAGAATTAGAAACGAACTTGTATGAGTATTATTTATTATATTTTTTTTAGGTAGACTCTCCTAGGGAGTCCATTTCAGTCTGCTGTTTTTTTTTTTTTTTTTTTTTTTTTTTTGGGGGGGGGATAATTAATTGATTGTTAAATCAAGTTTTTCAAACGTTATGGATTTATTCAGACTTTTAATTTCCTTGGATCATTTTAGAAATGAAGATTTTTCAAAGTTGTTTCCCACCAAATCTTTTTAGTAGTATAAAGTCAATAGTGATGTCCCCTATTAAACTTCTGATTTGAGTAATTTCAGTCTTCTCCCTTTTTCTCCCTTGGTCAATGTAGATAAAGGTTTGTCAATTTTCTTGACCCTTTCCAATAACCAGATTTTGGGTTTCATTTATTTCCTCGCTTACTTATTTCATTCTCTACTACATTAATTTATGTTCTAATATTTTTCATTTCCTTCCTTCTCTTTGCATTGGTTTAGTTTTCTCTACTCATTCTATTCTGTAAAGGTGGAAAGGACTGTTTTTTTTTTTTGTTTTTTTTTTTTTTTTTTTGAGAGCATTATTCTTTCTATATATAGCTATTTATATCTATAAATGTATCTCTAATCCCCGCTTTAGGTGCTTCCCATACATTTTGGCTTTCTCATTACTCAATTTCATACATCTCAAAGCATTTTCTGCTTTCACTTTTGATTTCCTTTGGACCCATCAGATATTTAGGAGCGTGTTCTTTTATTTCCACATATTTGTAATTTTCTATTTCTTAAAACTGATTCTCTTTCCATTCTATTGTATTCAGATAACATACTTTCTATTTTTCTATCTTGTTGAATACAATGGTTTTTGTTTATTCGCTAGCATATGGACTATCCTGAACAATGTTTCAGGTGCATATTAGAAGTATCTATATTGTTATAGCTCTGTAGAGTTTTCTCTAGATATCTATTAGGTCTAGTTGTTTTAAAGTGTTTCTCAAGTCTTCCATTTCTTTGTTGATCTACTTTCTGTCTGTTTTATCCATTAATCACATATAGGAACTGATGTTTTCACCTAACATTTTTGAATTGCCCATTTCTTCCTTAATTTCAGTAAGTTTTGCTTCCTGTATTTTGGTGTTCTTTTGGTAGGTGCATATATGATTATAATTTTTATATCCTCCTGAAGAATTGATATATTTTCATCATTATGAAATATCCATCCTTTTCAAAAGTAACTTTTTAATTTAAAATTCTATTTTTGTTAATTTAGTATAGCCACTGCAGATTTCCTGGCATTGTTTGAATGATATATATATTTCCATCCTTTTACTTTCAAACTAATTGTATTTTTTAATCTAACTTGGATCTTATGAGGACACTGTATAGTTGGATCTTTTTAAATCTAGATTGAACATCTCAGCCTTTGGTTTGGATTGCTTAATGTATTCACATTTAATCTTATTTTGATAAATTTGATTTTTACTTTCCATTTTACTACTTGTATTCTGTGTCTCATATAATTTTTGTTTCTCTAATCTTCCTTTTTCCTTCCTTTCATATTAAATGAATATTTTAAATAAATAATTAGTATCTCTATAATAAATTTTTTATTTAATGGTTCCTCTGAGGATTAATAAGTACATCTTAACTTAAAAGAATAAGTTTCAGAATTTTACTTGGTTAATTCCTGTGATATACAGAAACCTTTCATACATAAAGCTGCATTCCCTCCTCTATGTTTGGTATTATAGTTTTACATATAACATGTAATTAATGATAAAGCCCCAAAAAACAAAACATTGTTTCATGTATTATTTTAGCAATTATAGTTGATTCCTTTGCCTATAGATCTTTGCTAACACAAGCTCATATGTTGCTTTGTTGACAAATACATTAAATTTATATTTGACATAGACTGAGAAATATATATATACAATTTAACTCATCCAATTGTATTTTTTCATCCAGGTAAAATAATAAAGGGATAAAAACATACCTTTATACTAGGGTTTGTAGTTGTATATTACTGGGTTTTTTTCTGTGAACAGCAAAATTATTTAATAATTCCAATATTTGGAATTTAATTTTTCTTTTAATATTTTAATGAGAAGTTGTGGGGTTTACAAAATAATTATGCATAAACTAAGGAATCCCATACACCACATCATCAGCAACCCAATGCATTGGTATGGAATACTTGTTACCATATGGCAGAATTTTAAAAAAAATTGTACTTAAAAAATTTTTTTTTTAGTTAAATTTTTTTAATTTTAAAAAATGCTTAAATTACATAAATGTTACACAAAAATTACAGGGATTCCCATGTTCCCCACCTCTCACACCACCCGTAACCTCCCACATAAACATCTTTCATTAGTGTGGCACATCACCTGCAATGGATATACACATCCTGGGGCTTTGCCACTAAGCATGGACCATAGTTCACATTGTAGACCACACTCTCTCCCACACAGTTCTGCATGTTATATGCTGATGTAAACTGGCCTATATCTGTCCTTGTAATGTCACTCAGGATAATTCCCAAGTCCTGAAAAAGCCCCTGTATTACAATTGCTTTTTCCTCTCCTTGCCCTGAAAGTATAAAGTGGCCACTGACTCCACCTCATTGTTTTATTTTATTGCATTGCTTGAATCACAACATGTCTAGAACAGAATACCATTAAGTCCACTCTAGTCCATAGCTCTACCCTCAATCCTGAGGAGTCTGGGATGGTGATGACTACTCCACCTTCAAGTGAGAGGGGACTTATATCCCATGGATAAGATGGATGGGATTATCCTGCCTACAGCTGCAGACTCTCTCCATTCCCTGGGATGGCCGTTGTCCATCATCAACTCCTTGCCAGGTGACTTGGGTGAATCCATTGAGCTGTAGAGTAGGAGTTGCAACCCCACCAAGATTCCAGGCACAGCTGGCACATGGGCAGACGAAAAGCTCCAGTCTCTGGACTGACCTACACCTAAAAACTCCAGCATGGCATATAGGTTTGAATAGAAGGGACTGAGGGACCATGTGCAAGGAGGACTTATTTGAGTCCTACTTTGTCACTCTCAGGAGCACTGATTCCAAAGTATAGCCTACTGATAAGGCATCAATCTCTGGAGCTATCCCGCCTTATATAGAACCTGGTTGTCTCCAGAGCCCTCAGGAGCCCCTCTGTTTGGGGTGATATCCACTTTGGTGTTCTATGAGATCCTACTGAGGTGTGCATAAGCGTTACCTCTGGGACGACCTCCTGACTCTCTTTGAAGTCTCTTAGTCATATGAATTCATTTGTCTTTACCTTTTCCCCCTTTTATTCAAGGTCTTTTTTCAGTCATATTGTCAGTTGGCACTTGGTATTAATCCCTTGTTGCCAGGGAAGCTCATCCCTGGGAATCATGTCCCATGCTGGGGGGAAAGTAATGCATTCATAGGCTGAGTTTGGCTTAGAGAGAGGCCACATTTGAGCAACAAGGAGGCTCTCAAGTGGCACCCCTTAAGCACCCCTTAACAGTAGGCTAAGTTTCAATTACATGAGCAAAGACTCATAAAGCTAGTCATCAATAACAATAACCCATTAGTGGAGCATCCTCCTTTGCCAGACACAGCCCCTGTACTCAGGGGACTGTTGCTGCTCACTTGGAGAATGTGGCTGAGCTCTCCAGGCTGGGAATTCAGTGTTCTCTCATTTATTGAGTGATTCTCCACCCACTGTGACCATGCCCAACCCCTTGATTATTTGAACAATTTTATATACCTTTCATATATATTCAGGTGAACTTCCTCCCATGAAACCCCATCCCAGACACCCTCCACCAATGATCCTCCACTGCCCCCATGGTAACCCTTCTGTGATGTAAACCTTCATTGAAGATGAAGCCCATAAAATAGCCAAATACAATTAATAGGAAAATGAAATAATAATGATTAATTTAAATGTAAGAAATAAAATACATATAAACTTAAAAAGAAACACACTAAAAATTAAAGTAAAATTAAAACATTGGGATATTCAAAAATTGGAAAAAAACAAAAAAATTTAAATTTTTTAAAACACATTTTTCCTTTTATCACTGCATTTTCAGGTGTCCAGTCTGTAACATGGCACCTTCCCCCTCTCACTATACAGTGTCTTCCAAAATTTCATTTAATTTTCAAAGAAGTTTTATGTCATAGCAAAGTCACACACAAAATAATAGAGACTCTCATATACTCAACCTCCTACCTCTTAGGTTACAAAATGGTAACATTGAAAATATAAGGAGTTGCCATATACCACATCCTCTCCCCATCTCACATTTTCCCCATCAATATGGGGAAAATGTTTTGAGGAGAGATTCTCCTTGTTTTCCACATTGTGTCAGATTGCCCTGATTCCAAACAGCAAACAAATTAATTTCAAAGAAGAGGAAAAACCTGTGGTCCCCAAACAGCAAAATGTATAGAACCAAAGACAATTTTGAAGTTTCATTTTATACTGGTCTAGCTGATCAAATTTATCTTTTCTTTCCATGAAATCCTTCTTAAACATATACACAGTTCAAAATTTGAATAAAGGATGCTTAATATGCTTTGTGAAAACTAAGAATATTTATTTTTAATGTAACATTTAAACTATTGTTGCATCAATTTCTGCATACACTTTTAATTTACTTCTTTTAACCTTAAAATATGAAAGTGCTGTTTGTGGTTAGAATCATGAGTGTACTTAATAATTGTTCTAACCTGGTAAATTTACAATCCAGAAATTCTAATGAAATATTTTGTCTCACTTGTTTACAGTACTCTAAACACAGTAAATCCATCTTTGACAATTTAAACCACTCCTTTAACTACATAAAAAATTTATTATGCACCTACTTTATACCAGGTACTATGCTAGATACTGGGGAAAAAAAGATAAATGAGAAACCTTTTTGACAGGACAACTTAAAGCTTACTTGTAGACAGGCACATAAGTAGATAATTGTAATTTGTTAAGTTCTGAGTTTTAGGCCATTCAAATGCTTGTGTCCTGATTTTACAGTATGTCCACAGTTTACTCCTAGTAAGAATGTTATCCCCCCTTTTATACTGCCCATGGTCAAACTTAAAAGGAATCCAGAATCTCACAGGCTGCCTTCTAAGAACCTCACCCACCCAGTCCCTCCACCAAATTCACCACCACATACTGCCTAAGAACACTATTCCAAGAAGGAAATTAAACTTAGAATTATTTTTCCACCTTTCCCTAATAGGTGACTAGGATTAATCTATCATGTCTCACACTTTTATTTTGTCAACCACCATCAGAAGTCTACACCTCCTAGGTCATCATGGGACTCTTCACCCATATATTTCTGTTCATTCATTTATCTGACTCTCTCCTATTCCTTCCAAAATGGCAATTCCTTCCAAAGGAAGGAACTTAGGGCTTGAACAGCAAAATCTCTCACACAGAATACTAGAGACTCTCATATACCCAACCTCCTACCCCTTCCCTCACCCCATATTAAAACCTTTTTGTATGTGGATGGTAGCATTGTTATAACTGTTATAAAGATAGTGAAACATAGCTACTAAACTTTGTCAATGGTTTACAGTATAGTGTACAATTTAGATGGTACAGTTTAATAATTTTCAATGATATTTACCATGTCCCATATCTATCACTGTAAGGTAATGAAAAACATTTCCCATTACCACTAAATACCCCTGTTTGATCTTTTCTGTTCCTTCCTCCCCATCCTCCTGGGGCACATGATACCCTCCTGTGTTGACTCATTGGGTGATAAGATTCATAGTTACATGCAACAAGAAGTCTTGACATGCTGATTGTCCTCCCCTATTAGGATCAACCCTTGATCCTAAGAAACAGCCACCTGTCTCTGGGTGAATCAGTCCTCTCAAATATGGGGGTCTATCTCCTTCCCACTCATCATGTGTTTCTCCACTCCCTGACACAACACATTATGACAGGATGAACACACACACTTTCCAGAAGCCTACTCCAGATGCGCCCCATCCTGAATTCCTCCCCAACTTACACCCCAAACCAGTGGCACTACCTTGACATATTGCCATAAGAGCATTCCCACTCATGCACTTTCAACCTCATACCCACAAATCCCGTGTTTACCTGGTCCATCTCCCATCTCTCCCCCCAGAAACCTGGGAATACTAACCCACCCTTCCTAATCTACAAACCTGTCAACCCTGCATCACCAAACCCAGTAATATCACTACCCACCTGTCCTATCATTCACTATGCAACTATACTCTATCTCTTTACCATAGATTATGTCCATATGGGTAATGGTTCACAACCTTCTTTTCTCTTTCTCTCTCATTAACCTATCTTTCAGACAATTGTTTTAAGAGACTGCTTACTTTCCTCAATTCAAATCAGTGTGGTCATGTACTGTTCATCCTTCAATGCCTGGCTTGCTTCACTCAACATAAGATCTTCAAGAGACTTCCATGTTATTCCGTGTGTTAACACTTTATTCTTTCTTAAAGCTGAGTAATATTCCATTGTATGTATGTACCACATTTTGTTTATCCATTATTCTGTTGAAGGGCACTGGGGATGATTCTAACTTTTGGCAACAGTGAACAATGTCGCTATGAACATTGGTGTACAAATATCTGTTCATGTCTTTGCTTTCAATTATTCTGGGTATATACCCAGCAGTGGAATCGCTTGATCATATGGAAGATCTATTGTTAGTTTCTGAGGAACTGCCAAAATGTCCTCCACAGTGGCTGGACCGTTCGACAATCCCACCAGCAGTGGATGAGGGTTCCTATCCCTCCACATCCTCTACAACATTTACAGCCTCCTGTGTTTTTAATAGCTGCCATTCTGATGGGTGTAAGATGGTATCTCATTGTAGTTTTGATTTGCATTTCCCTAATAGCTAGTGATGTTGAGCATTTTTTTCATGTACATTTTAGCCATTTTTATTTCTTCCTTAGTGAACTGTTTTTTCAAGGTGTAGGATTTCTTTATATATGCAGGATATTAGGCTCCTATCAGATATATGGTTGCCTAATATTTTCTCCCATTAGGTAGGCTGCCTTATTATTTTCTTAATAATGTCCTTTGAGTTGCAGAAGTTTTAATTTTGAGGAGATCCCATTTATCTATTTTTTCTTTTGCTGCTTGTGCTTTGGTTGTGAAGTTCATGAAATCATTTCTTATTACAAGGTTCTGTAGCTGCTTCCCTCCATTATCTTCCAAGGTCTTTATGGTTTTGGCTCTTATATTAAGATCTTTGATCCATCTTGAGTTGATTTTTGTATAAGATGTCAGATGATATTCCTCTCTCATTCTTTTGGATATGGATATTCAATTCTCCAAGCACCGCTTGTTAAAGAGGCCATTCTCTCCTAACTGAGTTGGCTTGGTGGCCTTGTCAATTATCAGGTGACTGTATATGCGAGGATTTAGATCAGAACTCTCAATTCAGTTCCATTGGTCAGTATGTCAATCCTTGTGCTGATACCATGCAGATTTGAGCTCTGTAGCTTTGTAGTATGTTTTAAAGACAGGTAATGTGATACCACCAACTTCATTTTTCTTTTTCAATATGTCTTTGGCAATTTGGGACCTCTTACCTTTCCAAATAAATTTTGTAATTAGTTTTTCCAGTTCCTTAAAAATTACAGTGTTGATGTTTATTGGGATTGCATTAAATCTGTAGATTAGTTTGGGCAGGATAGACATCTTGATGATGTTTAGTCTTCCTATCCATGAACAGGCAATATTTTTCCATTTATTTAAGTCTTCTTTGATCTCCTTTAATGATGTTGTGTAGTTTTCTGTATATAAGTCTTTTGCATAATTTGTTAAAGTTTTTCTTAGGTATTTGACTCTTTTAGTTACTATTGTAAATGGTATATTTTTCTTGATTTCCTCCTCAGTTTGCTTGTTATTGGTACACAGAAATGCTACTGATTTTTGAGCATTGATCTTATAGCCTGCAACATTACTGAACTCCTTTATACGTTCTAGAAGCTTTGTTGTAGATTTCTTGAGGCTTTCTATGTATAGGATCATGTCGTCTGCAAATAATGAAAGTTTCACTTCTTCTTTTCCAATTTGCATGTCTTTTATATCTTTTTCTTGCCTCAGTGCTTGAGCAAGTACTTCTAAGACAATGTTAAATAGGAGTGGTGATAGTTTACATCCTTGTCTTGTTCCTGATCTCAGAGGGAAGGCTTTTAGAATTTCACCATTGAAGATGATGTTATATTCTGGTTTTCATATATTCCCTTTATCATATTCAGAAAGTTTCCTTATATTCCTGTCTTTTGCAGTGCTTTTATCAGGAAAGAGTGCTGTATTTTGTCGAATGATTTTTCTGCATCTATAGAGATAATCATGTGACTTTTTTTTTTCAATCTGTTTATGTGGTGTATTACATTGATTGATTTTCTTATATTGAACCATCCTTGCATAACTGGGATGAATCCCACTTGGTCATGGTGTATAATTCTTTTGATATGTTGTTGGATATGATTGGCAAGTATTGTGTTGAGGATTTTATCATCTAGGTTCATTAGAGAAATTGGTCTGTAATTTTCCTTTCTTGTGGTATCTTTGTTTGGCTTTGGTATTAGGGTAATGCTGGCATCATAGAATGGAGTTAGGCAATATTCTTTCTACTTCTTTTTTTTTTGGAAGAGCTTAAGCAGGATCGGTGTTAGCTCTTTCCAGAATGTTTGATAGAATTCAGCTGTGAAGCCATCTGGTCCTGGGCTCTTCTTAGTTGGGAGACTTTGATGACTGAGTCCATCTCTCTACTTGTAGTTGGACTGTTGAGTTCATCAATTTCTTCTTTTGTCAACATAGGCTGTTTGTGAGTTTCTAGAAACTTGTCCATTTCCTCTAAATTATCATTCATGTTGGCATTTAATTTTTCAAAGTATCCTCTTATGATTCTTTAGTTCTGTGGGGCCAGTAGTGATATCCCCTTTCTCATTCCTTATTTTGTATATTTGCATCTGTTCTCTCTTTTTCTTTATCAGTCTGGCTAAGGGTTTGTCAATTTTATTGATATTCTCGAAGCACCACCCTTTGGTTTTGTTTATTTTTTCTAGTGCTTTCTTATTCTCTATTTCATTTAGTGCTGTTCTAATCCTTGTTATTTCCTTTTTTCTACTTCCTTTAGGTTTTGTTTGTTGTTGTTTTTCCAATGCCTCCAAATGCACAGTAAAGTCTTCAATTTTAGCTCTTTCTTCTTTTTTAATATATGTAGTTATGGCTGCGAACTTTCCTCTCAGGACAGCTTTCGCTGCATCCCATAGGTTTTGATATGTTGTGTTGTCATTTTCATTAGTTTCTAGGTATTTACTGATTTCTTTTGAGATTTCCCCCTTGACCCACTCTTTATCTAAGAGTGTGCTGTTTAACTTCCATATCTTTGTGCCTTACCTGTTTCCCTGGCCCTTAGTGTTTTCCAATTTCATTCCGTTGTGGTCACAGAAATTACTTTTTATAATCTCAGTCTTCCTGAATTCATTAAGAGTTGTTCTGTGGCCAGCATGTGGTCTATCTTGGAGTATGATCTCTGTGTACTCAAGAAAAATGTAAATCCTGATGTATTTGGGTGTAGTGTTTTGTATATATCTATTAGGTCCATGTCCTCTAATGCATTGTTCAGAATCTTTGTTTCTTTATTGATTCTCTGTCTAGATGTTCAGTCTAATGGTGATAATGGTGTATTAAAATCCTCCACTCTAATTGTATAGGCATTTATTTCTCCACTTAGTTTTCCAGAGTTTGCCTCATGTATTTTGAGGCACCCTGATTAGGTGCATAAATGTTTATGATTGTTCTCTCTTTTTGAGATATTACCCCTTTTACTAATATATATTGTTCGTCTTTATCTCTTACAATAGTTTTTCATTTAAAATCTATTTTGTTTGATATTAGAATAGCTACTCCTGCCCTTTTTTGGCTATTGTTTGCTTGTAAAAATATTTTTCCAGCCATTCTCTTTCAGCCTCCTTGAATCCCTGGTTCAAAGGTGGATTTCTTGTAGGCAGCATATAGATGGATCATATTTCCTTATCCATTCTGCCAATATATGGTTAATTTAATCCATTAACATTCAGTGTTATTACTTGCAATGAATTTCTTACTTATGCCATATTTTCTTTGGGTTAATGTATGTCATATGTTGTTTTTATTTTTCTTTTTTCTCTTTTTAGTTGCTTTTCCACTCTCCTCCCACTCTCTCTCCCTGTTTTTACCATTCAACTTGTAGAACTTCCTTTAATATTTCTTGAAGTGCTGTTTTCTTATTGGCATACTCTCTTAATTTGTTTTTCTGTGAATATTTTGAACTCTCCATCATTTTTGAATGCCAGTTTTGCTGGATAGAGAATTAGTGGCTGGATGTCATACCACTGTCTTTTTTCCTCCATAGTTTCAGATGAGAAATCAGCACTTAATCTTATTGTGCTTCCCTTTTATGTGATGGTTCTCTTTTCTCTTGCTGCCTTGAGAATTTTTTCTTTGTCTTGAGCATTGGACATTTTGACAAGTATATGTCTTGGAGTTGGCCTGTTGGGATTTATACTGTTTGGGGTGCACTGTGTTTCCTGAACATGTACATCTATCTCTCTCAATAGGACTGGGAAGTTTTCTGCCATTATTTCCTTCAACACTCCTTCTCTTCCCTTTCCCTTCTCTTCTCCTTTTGGGATGCCTATAATGCATATGTTTTTGCATTTTTTCTTGTCAGTTAAATCCTTGTGTCCCTGCAGTATTTTTTCTATCTTTTTATCTATCCGTTCTACTATCTGTTTGATTTCAGATGTATTGTCTCCCATATCACTAATTCTTTCTTCTGCCTGTTCAAGTCTGCTGTTATGTGAATCCAGTGTCTTTTTGATTTCTTAGATTGTGCCATTGATCACCATCATATCCATTATCTTTTTATATATGTTTATAATTTTTCAGTATGTTCTCCCAGTGTCTTCTTAATATCCTTAATCTCTTCCTTCACTTCATTAAATTGGTCCATGATATATGTTTGGAAAAATTGATTAGTTGTTGGATGATCTGCATCTCTTCCTTGTTTTTAGTTTGTTCATTGGACTGTTTCATGTCTTCCTGTTTCTCAGTGTGGTTTGTAATTTTTTCTTGCTCTCTCATCATAATTTTATCTTGATGGTTTTATTCAGTTGATTGTCTTCTTTCTCTGTTCTACAGTTTTATTTAGCTGGTGGCTCTGTGTGTGTGTTAAGTTTTCTCCTTGACACTTTTTTTTCATATTTAATTTCCTTTCTTCTTTCTATGTTCTCTTGAAGGCAAAGGATTAGGGACTGAAGAATCAAAAGATGTGAGAAAAGAAGAAGGATAGTAGTAATATTGAAAAAAGTTAGAAGAGGGGTCATATAAGACTTAGTAAAATGAATATTTCACTCATGTTAGCAGTGTAGAGTAATAGGGAAAAAAGTGGCATGCCTACAGAGGACTGGAAAACCATATAGAGGAAAAAATATATAATGATTTAGAAGGCTAGAATGATGAGGAGAGAGAGAAAGAGTAAAGAGAGGGCTGAAAAGAAAAAGTTAATATTAATAAAAAATGAAGAAAACAGAAAAGATAGAATAGAAATTGACACCCTTGAAGTTGTGGGCTAATGAAAAAAGGTGGTATGTAAAAACCTTAATAGAAAGAAGAAGGCAGAGAGACAAAGGAAGGAGAAGAGAATGAGTTCAGAGACAAAATCGATATAGATAGAGAATGGGACATCACTGAAGAAGAAGCACTGCAAGAAGAAACAAGCTAGCAGCACGTGCTTTAAAATTTAAATTTAAAATTTAAAAAGAAGAAAGAAAAAAGAAAGAAGGAGGAAAGAGGAAAGAAAAGCAAAAGACAACAAGTGAACAAAATACCCTAACACCTGCACAAGCAAGGAGCCAAACAAGGCTAAGGAAGAACCGTGTTCCTTCTTGGTCCCTTGTGGAACCTCTAAGCCTGATTGTGTTAATCAATAATTGCCCTGCAATGTTCCATTTGCAGGTTTTGAGGCAGATTTTAGGTATTAAACTAAATTTAAACAGAATTTTTTATTTTTTATTTTTTAAAGTGACTGTCTTCTTTTTTTTTTGGCCGAAATAAGGGACCCAAAAGAAGTCCTCTTCTAGACCACCCCCTTCATCGAGGGGACCCTAAATAGGCTCATGGAAACTAATCAAGCACTTCCCACTCCCTGACCTCCTCAGGGGAACTGAAGCTTTGATGGTTGTTAGTGCAAAACGACAAAATTGGCTGACTCCGCCCTCTCTGGAGCAAAGTCTCAGTATCACTGGGTTGATGGATAATCAGACTCTCTCAGCAGATTCACCTCTTCCCTCAACCAGGTGTTGCTTCAAGACAGGTTAACTGCTCTCCAAAGCTATGAGGTGGTCCAGGCAGCCAAATCCATGGAAAGGAATCCCCTCTCCACTTTTTCTCTGAACCCTCCCTCTGTCAGAGAATGCTCCCTCTCACCGGGTTGCTGACAGGAGCTGGGGTGTATCCCTGGGCAGCTAGGTAAATCAACCTTCTTCAGCAGATTTGCAGGTGCTGTTGACCTGCAGAAACTTGATTGTTGGGTGTCTGTGGCTCCACATCCACCCCTGATAGGAGAATTAGTGGCTACTCCAGCCTCACTGGTTAACTCCAACTGCTTTTGACCCATACAATCCAAGCATTCAGACACCTCTAGCTCCATTGCAATCCCCAAGTAGGAAGGGAGCTGTGTTTCCTCAGCCTTTTCAGGGAAAGGCAGGCATTTTCTGCCTGCATAGACTGAACTGTTTGGTGCCTGTGGACCTACCCCACCCACAATAGGATAGGAGGGATCTGGTGTTTCTTCAGCATCGCTGGGCAACTGCAGGCCATTTTGGTCCATGCAGACTGGATATTTGGACACCTGTAGCTCCATACATGCCCCCCAGTAGGATAGGAGAGGGGCTGTGTTTCCTCAGCTTCTCTGGGCAACTGCAGGTGCTTTCAGGCTTCAGGAACTGGTTTGTTTAATGCCTTTTATTCCATCTCCACCCTCACTCCCATTAGACAGAAGGGGGCTGGTGCTTCCTCAGATTCTCAGGAAAACTGCAAGTGCTTTTGGCCTGCATGAACTGGACTGTTGGATTCCTGTGGCTCCATTCCAACCCAAATAAGACAAGAAGTGAGTGGAGTTTCTCCACCCCTTCTGAGTAACTGCAGGTCCTTTTGGCCTACACAGACTGAATAGACAAACAATATAGCTCCATTCCCAACCATAAGTGGGATAGGAGAGGAGCTGTGTTCCTTAGCCTCTCTGGACAATGGAATTAACTTTTGGCCTGTATGAACTTGACTGGTATGTACCGGTTCATCCAACTCTACCCCTGAATAGGATAAGAGGGGGCTGGTGTTTCCTAAGCCTTTTCAGGCAACAGCAGGCACTTTTGGCCTACATGAACTGAACTGTTTGGCACTTGCAGATCCACCTCCACCCCTCAATAGGATAGGAGAAAGCTAGTGTTTCCCCAGCCTCTTTGCATAATGGCAGGCACTTTTGACCTGCAAGTACTGGACTGTTGGGTGCTTGTGGATCCAGCCATTCCCTAAAAGGATAAGGGGCTGGTGTTTCCTCAGCCTCTCCTGGCAATTACAGGCACATTTTTCTTTACTTTTTTTTTGAGGTAACAGGGACTAAGGTTTGAACTGGGGACCTCATATGTGGGAAGCCATCCCTCAATCACTAAGCCACATTGGCTCCCTGGAACTGGTTTTGTTTTCATTTGTTTTGTTTGTTGTTTAGGAAGGACCGGGAACTGACTCCAGGACCTCACATGTGGAAAACAGGTACCCAACAAACACATCTGCTCCCCATGACAGTCACTTTGGACCTACATGGACTGAGCTGTTGAGTGCCTGTGGTTCTATGTCCACTCCCTAAAGGGCAGAAGGGACAGTATTCCCTCAGCCTTTCAAGGTAACTGCAGGCATTTTCAGCCAACATGGAATAGACTGTTGGACACTCCAGAGAGACTATCTCAGGCAGGGGAAGAGGGGGTTGGTGCTACATCAGTCTACATAGGCAACTGTTGTCATTTTGGACATGCATGGACTAGATGGTCACCCACACTTGTAGCTCCATACTCACCCCAGGCAGAGGATAAAAGGGCCTGAAGCTTCATCAGTCTCTCTGGGCAACTACATATGGTCTTGGCCTGCATTATTTGGATTATTATACATTGCTACAGCTCTGTCCTTACCCCTGGCAGGGGAGAAAGGTGGGAGAAGTTTTGTCACTGTGTGGGGCAATTCAGGCATTCTCAGCCCCAAGAGATTACAGTACCAACTACATCCTCAGGTCTTACTACACAACTAGCAATTGAGAAAGGGTAAGAAAGCCCTAAACTAAAGAGAGAAACTATGCCCAACATAACTACATCTATTACGCTGGGTGCCAGGACACTATCAAAAAATTACAATCATTACCAAGAAATAGGAAGATATGGCCTAGTCAAAGGAACAAACTAAAAGAAGGAAGAGATTCAGAACATAAAATAACTAATCAAAAAAAAAAAAAAACTAATCAAAGCTGTCCAAACAAATATCATGGATCAAATTAATGAAGTGAAGGAAGAGATTAAGGATATTAAGAAGACACTGAGAGAACATACTGAAGAAATTGTAAACATATATCAAAAGAAAACAGATATGATGATGCTGAGTGACACAAGCCAAGAAATAAAAAATACAGTGGAAGCACATAAAAGCAGATTTGAACATGCAGAGGAAGGAATTAGCAATGTGGAAGACAGTACATCTGAAATCAAACAGATAGTAGAACAGATAGATAAAAAAGAAAAAAATCCAGCCCGGACTTATGTATTTGAATGACAACACAAAATGCACAAACATACACACTATATGCATCCCAGAGGGAGAAGGGAAAGGGGACAGAAGGAGTGTTGGAGGAAATTAAGTTTGAAAACTTCCCAACCCTATTGAGGGAGATGGATGTACATATCCAGGAAGTGCAACACACAACAAACAGTAGAAATCCAGACAGGCTTACTCCATGACATACACTGGTAAAACTCTAAAATGCTCAAGACAAAGAGAAAATTCTGAAAGCAGCAAGAGAAAAGAGAACCATCACATACAAGGGAAACTCAATAAGATTATGTGCTGATTTCTCATCTGAAACCATAGAGGCAAGAAGGCAGTGGTATGACATAGTTAAGGTATAAAAAAAAATAAAATAAAAAATAAAACTTCAGCAAAGAATTCTTAATCTAGCAAAATTGGCGTTCAAAAATGATGGGGAGTTCAAAATATTCACAGATAAACAGAAATTAAGAGAGTATGCAAATAAGAAACATGTCTTTCAAGAAATAATAAATGGAATTCTGCAGGTTTAGAGGAAAAATCAGGAGAGAGAGAGTTGGAGGAGAGTGTAAGAACAACTAAAAAGACAAAAAAGAAATAAAAATAATATATAACATACATAAACCCAAAGAAAATATGGCTAATATAAGTAATT
>JAKSZT010039201.1:0-18222 GCA_026826555.1 Tolypeutes matacus
TCAGTATAACTTGCTCCCTTTTCAGAGGTACTTAGTGAGTCTCGGTCCTTCCTGGGTTTCTGCAACATGTATTAATCTGCTTCTGGGCTTCACTCTCAGCCATCTTAGATTTCTGCCTTTCTCAAGTGAAGCAGAAATATTGGACCAGAAGGAAAAGATTTAAATTAAGCATAAGTATCTTAAACAAAATAAGAGAATGTATTTTTAATTTGAAACAGAAACTTTGATTAATAGGAGCAATTGGAAGTACTGGATAATAAATAATAATTTAAAAATAGCAACCTGAAATTGACAGATTGAATAACAGAATCGACATAGATGATGAGTAAATTAATGAGCTGTTAGATCAAGAGGAGGACCAGAACTCTCCCAAAAAGCATTAGGAAGGAATAAAGATCTGGAATAAATGAGAGAAGAGTTATGAGTCAAGGACAATTGAACTGGAAGTATCAACATTCATAAAATAGGAGTCCTAGAAGGAAAGAAAAAAAAATGATGGTGGAGTTAATATATTTGAAAATATTATTACTTCTATTTAAACTTGGTGGCTTGAACACATGATTTTACTGCTGCTTCTTCCTTAAAATCCCACTAAAATGTCAATAAAAGATTAAAAGTGAAGAAACCCATAAGAGAATGATGATAGGACAAAAGAAGGTGAGAGATACCAGTGAAAGTTGGGGGCTTGAAACAGATTAATAAGTGATTAAAAAAGATGGATAAGTGGAAACTTAATTTGGCAGTGGGTAGAGCCCAGAAGCAGACTGATGCATCCTGTAGAATAATTGTCCCAATCCAAGTTCAGGAATTAGAGATACAAGGTACTTTTGAAAGTGGTGGTGTAGCTGGGACTGAAATCAATAAGCTGATAAGAAGCAGTTGGAACTCAGATCTCTGTCCATTCCTCTAATAACTAAGAGACTTGTTCTTCCTCCACTCCAATATGAGACTGAGAGTTTACTCTCTAGACAGATTAAATGGAGATCCTTGGTGTGAGGACACCAAGCATAGCTAAGAGTAGAACTACTGTACTGAAATCAAGGGGACTCTTAGTCTCCTGCTTGATTTTGAGAAAGTTCATAGCCAGTAGGTTAGGAAATTCTTCTCTGGGAAAACTGACCAGCCCAAAGGAAAGACCTATAGGTAAAGACAGTTGGTTGCACCTCAACAACGTCCCAAATCATCCCCCTTTGGTGTTTACTAGTTGGCAACTTCATCATTGCATAGAGCCATTTATTTGCATTTTTGTGCTTCATTATTAAATATGAGCAGAAAACACAGTCATGAGACATCTGAGGACAGTTTATAGCATGATAGAAACTAAAGTCAAAGAAGCTCAGAGGAAATATGCAATACAGGGAGAAGAAAGTTAAAAAAAACAACCATCACAAACCTGTCATTCTATCTTTGGAGAGAGAAGAGAAGAAATGGTCAACTGTGAAACATTTGGAGAACCAAAAATGGCTCTTGGAGATTAAATATGTAACAGCAGAAATGAAAAAAGTTGAAAGGATGTTGAGGTAATTTCCCAGAAAGAAAAAAAGAGATGGAAAATAGGAGGAAAAAAATAAGACAAAACAGAAAATAAGATGGTAGAAATAAACCCCCAAATAAGTCTTGTAATCACAATAAATGCACATCGACTGAACTTTTAATCAAAAAGTATAAAACTGGATACAATGTCAAATGCAGCTTGTGAAAACATCCTGAAACCTGAAAAAGATATTAAAGACTTATTACTATAATATGAAAGGAAAACTATAGTATCAGAAAGAAAGAAAGGATTTCAAGGACTTATGCATTAAAACACTTGTGAAAAGTGTAACTTTAATGCTGACAGGAAAAAAAGAGGATTTTTACCGTTTTGGTTTAAGGAAGGACTTCTTAAATAAGACATAAAGAACACAAACCATGAAGGAAATCGATGCAATTGAAGTTAAGAACTTCTGTTTTTAGGATTAAGTGAGATAAATGTGTCTGGACTCACTGTGCCACTAACTTATTTGGGTTATGTTTCTTCATCTTTTAACATGAAATGAGGATTCCTAAAGCCTTCCCAGATTTAATTTTTTAATGATGACTTATTCTATTTCTTATGCTAAAAGAGTTAGGAAGTGCAGAATAAAGATTTAATCTTTAAATTATAGGAAGTGATAACCATAGAATTTATTAAACCTAAGAAGTTGTTTCACATTATAAGTGTGGAATTTTAGGTAATTTGCTAATAGTTCAATATTTTGTTGGTGTGCTTATTCATTTATTTTCATAGAATTGTTTTCTGTGTCACATTAGACTTTTAAAACATGAAGAGCAGGAATACAAAGCTGGCATACCATCAGCTAAAATAGCAGAAAAGGAAAGATTGACGTATGAAATGATGGATGCAACAACTTTGAAGCCAGAGAAAAAAGAAATTTATCAAGATCCATATCCAGGTATGTGGATTTGTGTGGGTTTTTTTTTTTTTTTAATGGAGATGGAAAAAGTTTTTCATAGCATTAAATCAAGCAAATAAGTGAAATATATAACTGTAGTCCACTTTTAAAATATAATTTTATTAGTCATAGTAATAAAATACCAAGCTTGCCCTATAAAGGGAACATCAGTTAAATACTGATGATAACAAGAACACCACCAGTATTGCCACCAAGAGTATCTGACATGTTTATAGCAATTTACAGTTCACGTCACTCTTTCATGCACATCTCGTTTTTTTGTGAGGTGAGTCAGCAGTCCTCAGTGTCTTCTGGCTGTGTTACTCCCTTCTGTGTTGCTCTTACTACCAGTGTTCACAGACCTCTATTTGTTAAGTCTTCTTTCCTTCTCCCTCTTTCAAATTCTACCATTTCCATTATCTTACTTTTTTGACCACAACTTCATTTTTTTATCCAGCTCTTTTCTATCCTCACTTTTATAAGGGTTACTCTTTGGTCTCCATCCTGCCAATATCTTCAGCTCATTTTTTTTTGGTTCTTTTTCTGCATATGGATTGGCAAAATGTCAACTCAATCTAATTGTTGGTTTTTTCTGCTATACATCTTGGACAGGTAAGCCTTTTTGTAGAAAACTTATACAATCATATTGATTGGTTCTTTTCCTAATTCATGATTCCCATTATCAGTACCGCTAGGTTTCCCTTTTCTTTCTCCCTCCCATTACTCATAATATCTATTTAGATCTTCACAATTTAAACTCAAGCCCTTCTTACTTTATCAGTCCTCCTACTTTATAAAAAAAGGTGCTCAGATGGAAACATCTAAAATCCAGCTCCACAGTCCTGTCTACAGTGCTTGTCTTGGGGAGTAACTGCCTCCTTTTGCTTCTGGAGCTCCTCTGTCATGTCCTGAAGAACCTGGCGTCCATCAGTTCTGGTCTCTCTTATGTTCCTTTCTACTGATTCTTTTCTGTCAGCACATAAACAAGCTACATGGTTATGGCTTACCCATCTTAATCAAAATGAAACAACCCAGAAGCATCTTTAGTCCTGTGTTCCTTCTCTCAATCCCATTATATGGTCAGGCTTCTTGAAATAGTAGCTTAGACTTCCAACCTCCACTTCCTTACCTTCCAATTCACTCCTCATCCTGGATTCTGTCTCCATCACTCCACTGATAAGATTCTCAACAGTGTTACCAAATACCTCCCTATGGCTAAATCCTTATAAATAATTGATTTATAAATAAAATAATGTTTAAAAAATGAACAAGTGAGGAATATTTCATTCTTTTGATCACTTCCTTTCTTTTACCATGGTTTTTGGAGTAAACTCTCGTTGGTTCCTTTCTATTTTTTAGTTGCTCTTTTTAGGTCTCTCTCATGGGTTTTTACTCCTCTGTTTACTCTTTGAATGTTGTTTTTCAGATCTTTCTGGGTGTTCTAAATTAGTGTTGCCTGTCTTTTCTGGGCTAGACCCTACTTGATTATTTTTAAGGACAATTAAAAAAACCACCACATTCCCTATTAAATACATACCCCGAACAAACAGTATTTAGGTCATGCCTGCATTGCTTTCACCCTCTGCCCGAAGATGGGTACCTTTGATTTCCTGAAGGGGCCTGAACTCTTGAACTTCTGTTCTTCATTGGGCCTGAATATTTAACCTGATTGATTAAAACAGGATGAGATGCCTTGGCTTTTTAGCTAGACGTCTGCTGGGCCTGACAAAGTTTCCCTTCTTGCAAAGTGAAAAGTGGAAGGAGTACTCTGATACTTCTAATTTCATTTAATGTGGGGGAAGCTTAAATATATATAAATGCTGTTTGGCTATTCACAAAGGAATGCTTAATAGTGTAAGCATGAGGAGATGGGATCTAAACAAAAATGTGTAAAGGATTGGCCTTGGATAGGAAGAGGAACAGATACCTCCTTTATTAAGTCAGGAGGGCAGGAACAAAGGATGAGTGCGAATATATGTTGCTTGGTTTATTTGGTAATATAAAGGTGAAGGAATTCCCATCTGATGCCTTTTATGTTCCCTGGGAAGTAGGCATTGAGACCTTAAGGAGAGAGAATGAAAAGTAATATTTCAATATCTGAGGGGTATAGAGAAAATCGGAAATGGTTATTGAAAAGACAGAACAGCAAGTTACCCAGACAAATATAGTAAGATTTCTGGTTTGTGTTCAGGATTAATTCAGGGTTTAAGAAAATGAATTTTGGGGGTTACCAAGTACCCAATTATAAGCTTTCTTCTTAATAGCACTGGGCTGTGCAGATGTCGGCATGGAGCGCAAACAGAGTTGGGTTCATCCAGGGCTGCTGTTTAGTCATGTAGTTGAGACTAAAAGAAAGAAAGAGTTTGGGGAATTGATAGTGGTGGGGGATGATGCTTCGAGGCAGGGGCGTGGCCTGACCTCTCAGGCCCCGCCCAGCGCACGGGTGTTTTGGGGGCCAGGGCTGCGCATTTGTGCTGCCCATGTCCTGGCTGTGACGCCGCGCCGGGCTCCTGGTGTGCAGCGAGGGGCGCACTATCTGGCACACGGCGCCGGCGGGCGGCGGAGGAAGTGCCAAGGGCCGCTACCCTTAACCCCGGCTGTGGCTGAAGTAAGTTTGCTGACCAAACTTGGTTGGGGGCGGGCACGGGCCTTCCGGTACCCCCGTAAACAAGGAAACACGGGGCGAGTGACCTTCCCTCTTGCTGCGTTTCCCGAGGGCCTTCCTGTGCAGCCCTTGGGGTGCTCTGGGTGCAAGCAGGGGGTCCCACAAAGTTGTTCATGGAATAATTGCTGTTCCTACAATTCCTCTGGGCTGGGTTGGGGACGGGGCAGTGTATGGGGTACATGGGCAGGCTGGGTGCTCGGGGTAGGCTGGGTAACTCCGCAGGCCTCTGTCAGAATAAGAGAAGTGCAGGTTTTCCTTGCTCTTAGAAGATTAGTATCTTAATTCTTTGGTATTTTTTTTCAAACACAATAGAATTGTCTATTCTATGAAAGTTAATTTAGTGAAACTAGTTAAAGCTGTAATCCATTTATGGTTGTACCACCTTTTGTTATCCATGCACCTATTAATAGACTTTCGTATGTTTTTTCCCCCAGTTTTCACTGCCATGACCTTGCCCTTGCCCTAGAATTCATTGTGCAGACATTATTTCATTTGTGTTGGATATGTTTCTTCAAGTGGAATTAGCAAGAATTATGGTAAGTTTATCTTTTTAAGAAACTGATGAAATATTACCCAAAGTGGCAGCACAATTTTGCATTCTCTGAAATGTAAGAGGGGTCTAGTTTTTCCCCATTTTGTTTAACAGATGGTATTGTTTCTTTTTATTTTAGCCATTCTAGTATGTGTATAGGATAGCTCATGGCAGATTTCAATCATTTATTTCCCTAGTGATGATAGAATTGAATGTTTCTTCTCTAATGAATGTGTATTCATATATTTTCCCTTTTTTCAAGTGCTGTTTGCCTTCTTGTTTTATACAAATCAAATTTGAGACATATCAAAGCACACAATGCAAAGTGTGCAATCAGAGGTATTCAGCACAATCACATAGGTGTGCATTCATCACCTCAATCATTAGAGCATTTTCATTATTTCAATAATAATAATTAGAAAAAAGAAAATCCATTACCTCTCTGTCTCTCTCTGTTTCCCTTGCTGTCCACAGCTCTCATTTTTGGCTATTCTTGCACAAATACTTTTTTTCCCCTATAAAAATTGATTTATATTTATATTTTATATAAATGGAATCATACCACATGTTACATAATATATTTAGTTCATAGTAATGCAATCTTCCTGTATTTGTCCTTTTGTGTCTGGCTTGCTTCACTCAGGATACTGTCCTTCAGGTTCATCGATGTTGTCATATGCTTTACAACTTCATTTCTTCTTACAGCTGTGTAGTAGCTCATCGTCTAAATATACCAGTTTGTTAATCCATTCTTCAGTTGATGGACACCTGGGTTGTCTCCACCTTTTGGCAATCATGAATAATGAATACCACTATGAACACGGGTGTGCAGGTGTCTGTTCATATCATTACTCTCAGATCTTCTGGGTATATACCCAGTAGTGGTATTGCAGGGTCACGTGGCAAATCTGTATTCCAACTTTTCAAGGAACTGCGAAACAGTCCTCCACAGTGACTGTACTATTCTGCATTCCTACCAAAAGGTATAAGTGTTCCTATCTCTCCACATCCTCTCCAACATTTGTAGTTCTCTGACTTTTCAATAGTGGCCATTCTGATAGTTTTGAAGTGATATCTCATTGTACTTGTGATTTGCATTTCCCTAATCATTAATGATTTCGAACATTTTTTTGTGTTTTTTTTTTTGCCATTTGTATTTCTTTGGACAAATGTCTATTCGTGTTTTTTCTCATTTTTTAAATGGGTCATTTTTCCTTTTGTTGGGTTGTAACATCTCTTTATATATCATGTATATTAAACCCTTATCGGACATGTGATTTCCAAGTATTTTCTCCCGTTGAGTTGGCTGCCTTTTCACCCTTTTGACAAAGTGTTGTGAGGTACAAAAGTGTTTTAATTTTGAGGAGGTCCCATTTATCTATTTTTTCTTTTGTTGCATGTGTTTAGGATGTAAGATACAAGAAACCACCACATACCACAAGGTCTTTAAGATGTTTGCCTACATTTTTCTTCTAGTAGTTTTATGGTTCCTTTATTTTTAGGTTTCTAATCCATTTTGAGTTGATTATTGAATAGGGAGTGAAATAGGAGTCCTGTTTCATTCTTTTGGTTATAGATATCCAGTTCTCCTGGCACCATTTGTTGAAGAGACTGTTTTTTCCTTCTAACATGGACTTGGTAGGTTTGTCAATAACTAGTAGACTGTAGAGGTGAGGGTTTATTTCTGGACTCTCAATTCTATTCCGCTGATCGATGTGTCTCTCTTTATGCCAGTACCATGCTGTTTTGACCACTCTAGCATTGTAATATACTTCGAGGTCAGGAAGTGAAATTCCTCCCAGGTCCTTCTTCTTTTTTAAAATGCTTTTGGCTATTTGGGTGCACTTTCCCTTCCAAATGATTTTGGTAATTGCCTTTTCCATTTCTGTAAAGTAGGCTGTTGGAATTGTGATTGGTATTGCATTGAATCTGTGAGTCAGTTTGGGTAGAATTGACATCTTCACCATATTTAGTCTCCCAGTCCATGAACATGGAATGTCTTTCTATTTGTTTAGGTCTTTTTTTAAAAATATATATTTTTAATTTTTTTTTTAAAAAGGTGTTTAGATTATATAAGTGTTACCCAAAAATATGGATGATTCTCATATGCCCAGCTTCCCACACCTCCCACATGAACAACATCTTTCATTAGTGTGGGAAATTCATTACAGTTGATGAAAACATTGTAGAGCATTGCCACTGAGCATGGATTATAGTTCACATTAAAGTTTACACTCTGTCCCACACAATTCTGCAGGTTATGGCAAGACATGCAGTGGCCCGAATCTGTCATTGCAGTACCATTCAGGAAAATTTCCAAGTCCCCAAAATGCCCCCACATTTCACCTGTATTTCCCTCTCCCCTACCCTCAGAACTTGCAGTGGCCACTGACTCCACATGAATTCTTTTGTTTCTTCCATTGTTAGAATAACAAGTCTGTAGTAGAATACCAGTAAGTCCATTCTAGTCTATAGTTCTCTCCATAATCCTGAGGTCTCTGGGATGGTGCTGCCCACTCCACCTCTGACTGAGAGGAGACTTTGATCTCATGGGGCAGATGGATGGGATTCTCTTGCTTGCAGTTGTAGACTCTTTCAGTTCCTTGGGATGGTCTTTGTGTCCATCATCATCTCCTAGTTAGTTGTCCTGGGTGAGTCCAATGAATTGGAGAGTAGGTATTGCAACTCCATTGAATTTCATGGCCTAGCTGGTATATGGACAGCCCAGAGATTGAAGTCTCTTGGACATAACACCTACCAACTTCAGCACCAAGTATAGGTTCAAATAAAAGGGACAGAAGAGTCGTGTGTAGAGAAGTCACATCTGAGTCCAACTCTCTCATGCTTGGGACCACAAACTCCAAGTAGGGCCCCTGAAAAGGCACCAAACTCTAGACATATGTGCCATGACCATGGGTTCTAGGTGTCTCCAGAGCCCTCAGGGTTCCCACTATTTGGGGTAGTATCTACTTTGGTCATCAATGAGATCCTACTGAGATGTGCATAAGCGTAACCTGTCTGTTGACCTCCTGACTCACTTTGAATTTGGTTCTAAGGAGATTTCATCAAATCAAAATTTTGATAAGAATAAGGATACCAGATTATTAATCTGTGGTAGTACATGAACTAAGTTTTTTACCTGGATTGAGAAATAAATTGTGAAATTTAGATTTGGAGTATAAGGAAACCTGAATTTAAGTCACAATAGTGATTATGCTAACATGTCTATAGTAAAATTCCTATTTCAAACATTTTAAGTTTAAAAGGGCTTTTGAAAAAATGTGTATGATTAAAAATTTTATAGATGATCTTTTATTCTCAAAACATAGAAATTTGCTATAAAATGAGGGCCCCTAATATATTTTCTGAATTGATATTGTTTTGAGTGAATTATCTTCAAATTGCCCATTATTTCTGTTCATGTTTAAGGAGTCTGGACTTTTTACCTAAGTATATGAAATTTGGAACAATTAGGTTAGGCCTAGATTTGTCCACTTTTTTTTTCTTTAAGTTATTAACATACACTTTATTTTTTTTAGATCAGTGTTAGAAAACATTGCAAAGAGAATACAAAGAGTTCCCACATACCCCTACTCAGGTTCCCCTATTAATAAATCTTAAATAAGCAGGGTATATTTATTACAGCTAATGAGTCAACATTATTATTAAATAAGGTCCATGCTTTATTCATACATAGTTTTTGCTTAATGCCTTTTTTTTTACTGGAGATGTTGTGGGTTTACAGCACATTCAGGCATAAAATACAGGATTGCTATATACCACCCTATTATTAACAGCTTGCTCTGATGTGGTACATTTGTTCCAGTTGATGGAAGCACATTTTTATAATTGTATTATTAACTCTAGTTCATGATTTAATTAGGATTCAGTACTGTGTTCTTTTTATAAAATTTTTTTATTCTAACTAGTACCATATATACAACCTAAAATTTCCCCTTGTAACCACATTTAAATATATAATTCACTGCTGTTAATTACATTCACCATCCCTTACCAAAATATTTCTGTCTTCCCATAGAGAAACCCTGTACATTTTAAGCCTTAATTCCCTATTCACCACTCCATCCCATCCCCTGGTTACCTATGTTAGATTCTGATTTTATGAGTTTGCTTATTCTCAGTATTTCATATCATTGAGATCATACAGTATTTGTCCTTTTGTGTCTGGCTTATTTCACTCAACATGATATCTTGAAAGACAAGCCATGTTGTCACATGTATCAGAACTTCATTCCATTTTTACAATTGAATGATAGTCCAATGTCTGTCTGTCCTACATTTTATTTCTCTATCATGTAATAGACACGTGGGTTGCTAATGGTGCTGTGAACATCTGTGTCCAAATACCTGTTCGAGTCTCTGCTCTGCATTTTTTTGGGCATATATCTAGTAGTAGGAATGCTTGGTCATATGGTAATTCTATACTTAACTTTCCAAGGAACTGCTGAACTCTCTCCCACAGCAACTGCACCATTTACATTGCCACTAGCAAGGAATTTTCTCTGTATCCTCTCCAACACTTCCAACACTTGTAATTTTCTGATTTCAAAATAGTAGCCATTCTAGTGGATGTGAAATGGCATCTCATTATACTTTTGATATGTATTAACTTAATGGCTTATGATGATGTCCCCTTTTCATGTGGTTTTTGGCCATATGTGTATCTTTGGAGAGATGTCTGTTCGAGTCTTTTGTCCATTTTAAAAGTGAGTTGTTTGTTTTTTTGTTGTTGTGTTGAAGGATATCTTTATATATTTTGTACATTAAACCTTTACTGGACATGTGGTTTTCAAATGTTGTTTTCCATTGTGTGTAAGTTGTCATTTTACTTTCATGATAAAGTCCTTTGAGGTACAAAAGTTCTAAATTTTTATGGGGTCTCATTAACCTATTTTTCTATTTGTTGCTTATGCTTTGGGTGTAAAATCTAAGAAACCATTACCTAACACAAGGTCCTGAATATGCTTTCCTGTTTTCTTCTAGGAGTTTTATAGTTTCTAACCCTTATATTTAGCCCTTATATTTTGGTCTTTGATCCATTTGAGGTGGCTTTTGTAGATAGTGTGAGGTATGGGTCCATCTTCATTCTTTCGTAAATGAAGATCCAGTTTTCCCAGCAGCTTTCCCATCTCTCCTCCCAGTATCCTGGGAATTCTAACCTGCTCTACCTAAACCACCCACCCATCAACCCTGCACCACCAAACCAGTAATATCACTACCCACCTGTCCTATCCTTCAATATCCAGCTATACTCTTATCACTTTACTGTATAAAATGTCCATATGGGTGATGGCTCACAACTTTCTCTTCCCTTTCTCTCTCTTGTTAACCTATCAGACAATAGTTCTCAGAGACTACTCACTTTCCTCAATTCAAATCACTGAGGTCATGTACTGTTCATCCTTCAATGCCTGGCTTGCTTCACTCAACATAAGGTCTTCAAGATTCACCCATATTATTCCATGTCTTAGCAGTTTATTCCTTCTTACAGCTGAGTAATATTCCATTGTATGTATGTGCCACATTTTGTATCCATTCATCTATTGATGGGCACAGGGACAGATTCCAACTTTTGGCAATCGTGAACAATGCTGCTGTGAACATTGGTGTGCATATATCTGTTCGTGTCTTTGCTTTCAATTCTTTTGGGTATATACCCAGGAGTGGAATCGCTGGATCATACCAAAGATCTATTGATAGTTTTTGGAGGAACCACCAAACTGTCTTCCACGGTGGCTGGACCATTCCACAATCCCACCAGCAGTCGATGAGGGTTCCTATTCCTCCACATCGTCTCCAACACTTATAGTCTCCTGTTTTTTAATAGCTGCCATTCTGACAGGTGTAAGATGGGATCCCATTGTAGTTTTGATTTGCAATTCCCTAACAGCCAGTGATGTCGAGCATTTTTTCATGTGCTTTTTAGGCATTTGTATTTCCGCCTTGGAGAAGTGTCTTTTCAGGTCTCTTTTCCATTTTTTAAATGGGTTGTTTTGTTTGTCTTTTTATTTTCGAGGTGTAGGATTTCTTTATATATGCAGGATATTAGGCTCCTATCAGACATGGTTGCCAAATATTTCCTCTCATTGGGTAGGTTGCCTTTTTATTTTCTTAATAATGTCCTTTACGGTGCAGAAGTTTTCAAAATTGAGGAGATAACATTTATCTATTTTTTCTTTTGCTGCTCATGCTTTGGGTGTGAAGTTCATGAAACCATTTCCTATTAAAAGGTCCTGTAGATGCTTCCCTACATTATTTTCCAAGGTCTTTATGATTTTGGCTCTTATATTTACATCTTTGATCCATCTTGAGTTGATTTTTGTACAAGGTGTGAAATGGTATTCCTCTCTCATTCTTTTGGATATGGATATCCATTTATCCAAGAACCACTTGTTAAAGAGGCCATTCTCTCCCACCTGAGTGGGCTTGGTGGCCTTGTCGAATATTAGACGAGTGTATATACAAGGATCTATATCAGAACTCTCAATTCGGTTCCAATGGTCAATATGTCTTTTGTTGTGCCATTACCATGCAGTTGATACCTCCAACTTGATTTTTCTTTTTCAATATGTCTTTGGCAATTTGGGGCCTCTTACCTTTCCAAACATATTTTATAGTTAGTTTTTCCAGTTCCTTAAAAAAATACAGTATTGATTTTTATTGAGATTTCATTAAATCTGTAGATTAGTTTGGGTAGGTTAGACATCTTGATGGTGTTTAGTCTTCCTATCCATGAACAGGGAATATTCTTCCATTTATTTAAGTTTTCTTTGATTTCCTTTAATAGTGTTGTATAATTTTCGGTATTTAAGTCCTTTGCTTCTTTAGCTAAATTTATTCAAAGGTATTTGATTGTTTTAGTTACTCTTGTAAAGGGTATTTTTTTCTTGATTTCATCCTCAGATTGCTCATTATTGGTGTACAGAAATGCTACTGATTTTTGAGCATTGATCTTAGAGCCTGCGACATTACTCAGCTCCTTTATAAGTTCTAGAACCTTTGTTGTAGATTTCTCAGGGCTTTCTATTTATAGGATCATGTCGTCTGCAAATAATGAAATTTTTACTTCTTTTCCAATTTGCCTTTTATATGTATTTCTTGCCTCAGTGCTTGAGCAAGTACTCCTAAGAAAATGTTAAATAGGAGTCGTGATAGAGGGCATCGTTGTCTTGTTCCCGATCTCAGAGGGAAGGCTTTTAGAATTTCACCACTGAAGATGATGTTAGCTTTGGGTTTTTCATATATACTCTTCATCATATTCAGAAAGTTTACTTCTATCCCTATCTTTTGCAGTGTTTTTATCAGGAAAGAGTACTGTATTTTGTCGAATGCTTTTTATGCATCTATAGAGATGCTCATTTGATTTTTTTCTTTCAATCTGTTTATGTGGTGTATTACATTGATTAATTTTCTTATATTGAACCATCCTTCCATACCCGGGATGAAACCCACTTGGTCACAGTGTATAATTCTTTTGATATCATGTTGAATGTGATTGGCAAGTATTTTGTTGAGGATTTTAGCATCTAGGTTCATTAGAGAAATACGTCTGTAATTTTCCTTTCTTTTGGTATCTTTGTTTGGCTTTGGTATTAGAGTAATGTTGGCATCATAAAATGACTTAGGCAATGTTCCTTCTACTTCTAGTTTTTGGAAGAGCTTAGCAGGATTGGTGTTAGTTCTTTCCAGAATGTTTGATAGAATTCACCTGTGAAGCCGTTTGGTGGGCACTTCTTATTTGGGAGGTTTTTGATGACTGTGTCTATCTCTTTACTTGTAATTGGGCTGTTGAGTTAATTTCTTCTTTCGTCAATGTGGACTGCTTGTGAGTGTCTGGGAATTTGTCCATTTTCTCTAAATTATCATTATTGTTGGCATATAATTTTTCAAAATATCCTCTTATGATACTCTTTATTTCTGTGGGGTCAGTAGTGATATCCCCTTGATTATTCCTTACTTTGTGTATTTGCCTCTGTTCTCTCTTTTTCTTTGTTAGTCTGGCTAAGGGTTTGGCAGTTTATTGATATTTTCGAAGAACTAGCTCTTGGTTTTATTTTTTCTAGTGCTTTCTTATTCTCTGTTTCATTTAGTTCTGCTCTAATCTTTGTTATTTCCTCCTTTCTACTCCCTTTAGGTTTAGTTTGCTGTTGTTTTTCCAATTCCTCCAAGTGTGCAGTTAGTTCTTCACTTTTAGTTCTTTCTTCTTTTTTAATATATGTATTTATGGCTATGAACTTCCCTCTAAGGACAGCTTTGGCTGCATCCCATAGGTTTTGATATGTTGTGTTATCCTTTTCATTAGTTTCAAGGTAGTTACTGATTTCTTTTGAGATTTCCTCCTTGATCCACTGTTTGTCTAAGAGTGTGTTGTTTAACTTCCATATCCTTGTGCCTAACCTGTTTCTCTGGCCCTTAGTGATTTCCAATTTCATTCCATTGTGGTTAGAGTAATTACTTTGTCTAATCTCAATCTTTCTGAATTCACTGAGAGTTGTTCTGTGGCCTAGCATGTGGTCTATCTTGGAGTATGATCCGTGTGCACTCAAGAAGAATGTAAATCTGGCTGTATTTGGGTGTAATATCCTGTATAAGTCTATTAAGTCCAGGTCCTCTAATGTACTGTTCAGAGTCTTTGTTTCTTTATTGATTCTTTGTCTTGATGTTTTGTTGTAGAATGATAATGGTGTATTAAAGTCCCCAGCTATAATTGTAGAGGCATTCATTTCTCCACTTCGTTTTACCAGAGTTTGCCTCATGTATTTTGAGGCACCCCCCATTTAGGTGCATAAATGTTTATGATTGTTCTTTCTTCTTGAGAGACTACCCCTTTTACTAATATATAGTGTCCATCTTTGTCTCTTACAATAGTTTTGCATTTAAAGTCTATTTTGTCTGATATTAGAATAGCTACTCATGACCTCTTTTGTCTATTGTTAGCTTGTAAAACTGTTTTCCAGCCATTCACTTTCAGCCTCCTTGAATCCCTGGTTTGAAGGTGGGTTTCTTGTAGACAGCATATAGAGGATCATATTTCCTTATCCATTCTTCCAATCTGTGTCTCTTGTGTGGTGAATTTAATCCATTAACATCCAGTGTTATTATTCACAATGAATTTCTTACTTCAGCCATATTTTCTTTGGTTAATATATGTCATAGGTTGTTTTTATTTCTCTTTTTGTCTTTTTAGTTGCTTTTACACTCTCCTCTAACTCTCTCTCCTTTGTTTTTTCCTTTCAACTTATAGAACTTCCTTTAGTATTTCTTGAAGTGCGGATTTCTTACTGGCATATTCTCTTTAATTTCTGACCATCTTTGAATAATTTGAACTCACCATCATTTTTGAATGCCAGTTTTGCTGGATAGAGAATTCATTGCTGGAATTTTTTTCTTTTAGTACTTTATGTCATACCATTGTCTTCTTGCCTTCATAATTTCAAATGAGAAATCAACATTTAATCTTATTGTGCTTCCTTTGTATATGATGGGTCTCTTTTCTCTTGCTGCCTTGTGTATTTTCTCTTTGTCTTGAACATTGGATATTTTGCCAAGTATATGTCTTGGTGTTGGCCTGTTGGGATTTATATGTTTCGGGTGCCCTGTACTTCCTGGACTTGTACATCCATCTCTCTCAATAGGGTTGGGAAGTTTTCAGCCTTGTTCCCTTTCCCTTCTCTTCTCCTTCTGGGATGCCCATAATGCATATGTTTCTTCATTTTGCGTTGTTGGTTAAATCCCTGAGTCCCTGCTGGATTTTTCCTATCTTTTTATCTATCTGTTCTACTCTCTGTTTGATTTCAGATATATTGTCTTTCACATCACTAATTCTTTCTTCTGCCTTTTCTAATCTGCTGTCATGTGAATCCAGTGTCTTTTTGATTTCTTGGATTGTGCCATTGATCACAATCCTATCCATTATCTTTTCATGTATGTTTACAGTTTCTTCATTATGTTCTCCCAGTGTCGTCTTAATATCCTTTATCTCTTTCTCCACCTTGTTAAGTTGGTCCATGATATTTGTTTGGAAAGCTTTGATTAGTTGTTCAATGTTCTGCATCTTTTACTGGTTTTTAGTTTGTTCATTGGACTAGGCCATATCTTCCTGTTTCTCAGTGTGGTTTAGAATTTTTTGTTGCCCTTACTCATCATTTTATCTTGATGGGTTCATTCAGTTGATAAGCTTTTCTTTCTGCTCTAGAGTTTAATTTAGCTGGTGGTTCTGTGTGTGTTTTAAATTTTCTCTTTGAGACTTTATTCTTCTTATTTTATTTCCTTGCTTCTTTCTGTGTTCCCTTGAAGACTAAAGATTAGGGCCAGAGGAATCGAAAGATTCAGAAAGGAAGAAGGATAATAGTAATATTGATAAAAGTTAGAAGAGGGGTAATATAAGACTTAATAAAATGAATATTTAATTCATGTAGGCAGTGTAGAGGAATACGAAAAAAAGTGGAGTACCTTTCCCAAATAGAGGAAAATATGTATAATGATTTAGAAGGCTAGAATGATGAGGAGAGAGAGAGAGTAAAGAAATGGCTGAAAGGAAAAAGTTAATAACAATTTAAAAAGAAGAAAACAGAATAGATAGAATAGAAATTGACACCCTTAAGTTGTGGGCTAATGAAAAAATTTGGTATGTAAGAACCACAACAGAAAGCAGAAGGCAGAAAGATGAAGGAAGGAAAAGAGATAGCTTTGGGAGACAAAATCAATATAGATAGAGAATGGGAAATCACAGAAGAAGCAGCACAGCAAAGAAGAGACAAGCTAGCCACATGAAACCTTCCCGAGCAATCCACCTCACCTCCAGCTCCCTCCAGATCGATGACCCCCAGATTCTTGCTCCATACTCCCCCAGCACAGAACCCCCAGGCAGGTCCCTGTCCCCAATCCATCATCCTCAGAGAGCAAGTCAACAAGTGCCCTCCTAAACTGATGCCATCTTACCCCCTGTCCTCCTTTTCATTTCTGATTTTAGTCATTTGTGTCCTCTGTTTTTTTCTTTGTCAGTGTAGCTAAAGTTTGTCAATTTTACTCATCTCTTCAAAGAACTAATTTATGGTTTTGAGGATTCTCTATTGTTTTTAATCCTCTTTTTCATTTATCTCTGATCTAAATCCTTCTTTTCAAATATAAGCATTTAAGAGTTATATATTTCCCTTTCATCACTGCCTTTGCTGCATCCTGTAAGTTTTGTTATGTTGTATTTTCACTTTCATTTACCTCAAGATATTTCCTAGCTTCCCTTGTGATTTTTTCTTTCGGTACACTGTTTAATTCCCACATTTTGTGAATTTTCAATTTCCTACTGTTATTGCTTCTCCGCTTTATTCTATTGTGGTTGGAGTATATATGATTTAGTATCTTCAATTTGTTCAGATGTTCCATAACCTAACATATGTTCTATCCTAGAGTATGATCCATGTTCATTTGAGAAGAATATGCATTCTACTTTTCTCGGTAAAGTGTTGTTTATATTTCTATTAGGACTAGTTGGTGTAAAGTATCCTTCAAGCCTTTTATTTTTTTATTTATCTCATGATCATTTGTTTAGATGTTTTTCCATTATTGAAAGTGATATATGAAATTCTCCCACTATTAAATGTTTCATTTAATTCTCCCTTCTTATCTGTGTTTAGCTACATATATTTTGGTCTTCTGATGTTAAGTGCATACATATTTATAATTGTTAGGTCTTCTTGTTGAATTGACCCCTTTATTACTTATATAATGACTATCTTTGTCCCTCATTACCGTTTTTGACTTAGAGCCTATTTTATCTCATATTAGTTTAGCTACCTTAACTCTCTTTTGGCTATTACTTTTATTGTATGTATTTTTCCATCCTTCCCCTTTTAACCTACTTATCTTTTTGAATTCATAGTGATTGTATTTTAAACAGCATATAATTGGGTCATATTTTATATCCCTTTTACCAATACCTGTCTTTTGACTGGAGATTTTAACCAATTGCATTTAAAATCATTACTGATAATACAGGATTTCTTCTGATGTTTTGCTCTTTAGTCCTCGTAAGTCTTGTACGTGTTTTGTCCCTCAATTCTTCTGTTAATGCCTACTTTCATATTTATTTGATTTTTTTTTGTATTGTATATTAAGTCCGTTCTCATTTCTATCTGGTTATGTTTTTCATATATTTTTCTTGAGGTTATATTGGGGTCAAAATTCATCATCCTAAATATATAACCACATGTTTTATTAGATACCAACTTTCCTTCTTTGCATACAATTAATACTGTTCCAATACCCTTTCATTCTCCCATTTTTGAATACTTGTTCCAAATTACATCTTTGTATATTATATGTCCCAAACCATAGATTTATCATTACTTTTTATGTATTTCTGTTTAGTACCTGTAGGAAGTAAAAAGTGGAATTATATACCAAAAATACAATAGGATAATACTGGCATTTATATTTCCCAAAATATTTGCCTTTACTGGAGGTTTTTTTCCCCCTATTTCACCTTGAACCACTTTCTAGATTCATTTTCTTTCAGTCTAAAGAACTCCCTTTAGCATAGCTTGTAGCAATGTCTAGTGGTGATGAATTGC
>JAKSZT010039213.1:0-16224 GCA_026826555.1 Tolypeutes matacus
TGGGAAGTGCAACAATATATACTTTCTAAATTTTCTGTCATTCATGGATCTTCTTGCTTCAAATGAGCATAACATCCAGCTTGGAGACTTCATAACTAGGAAATGGGAAGGTGATACAGGACGTGATTTATCACGGGAACAAAACAATACCCCATTAATCAACCCTGGAAACTTCAGGCTTCTGAAAGATAGGAAAGGTGCAGATTTCATGATTTGCTAGAAGGACTCATACAACTCACTGAGAGCTGATACACTCACAATTATAGTCTATTACTTAGAAATGATGCAGATTAAAGTCAGTCAAAGGAAGAAACAGATAAGGCTGGGCCCAGGACAAGTACCAATTATGGAACTTCCCAGACATGCAGTTGAGAGAGTTATTTTACTTGCATTAAGGCAGGGAAACACACATAGATATTGAGAAGTGAGGCTCATTGGAGCCTTGTGGTCCATAGTTTTATGGGGCTCCATTATATAAAAATGAATGATCTCAGTCTCCATTTACCTTCCCCTCCAGAGGATAGCTAAGATTATGTGACCCAAAGGTCTTAACCTAAATCCAATTATTATCACCTCTCTGACCAAAAGTCCACAGGCCAATGGTCAACAAGGGCATTTCTAACTGGCATGACATGCCCAGGGCCTGTAAATTACCTCCCAGAAGCCAAAAGCAAAAGCCAGACCTCTTTGTGTAAGACTTGTTAACTAACAGATGGTATGACATGAAATCCCTTTGTGCTTAATTTTTTTTCAAAGATTCTCATCGGTTAATATTAAACAATGTAACCTTACAACATTTATATTAAGAATTAAAGGGCATCTATATATCAGTTCAATCAAATAAAATATTTTTCTTATGTGTTGATGAAGTGCAAAAATTTTCACACGACATATTTGAAAATTATTGCTAATGTGCTGCCTATACATTTTAGAGGTACTCCAAATTAGGGACATACTACTGCATTTAGATCATATTTTGTTTACATTCTTTGACATTAAATAAGAGAATCATATTGAACAGGAGAATAACATTCAAGAGAAGAGATTTCCCTGAAGAGGGAAGAGGGAAAAAGTGCAGCAAAGATACTTTCAAATTAAGCCGATGGGGAATTAGAGTAAATTCAGAAAGAAAAGAACTAATAAAATACATATTTTATTGTGAGGAATTATCATTACTTCCTGAGACCCAGAACCTTACTTCTCAATTTGGACTGCAATAGTTGAAAGACATTCATGTTGCCTCTAGATATTTATCAATATATTTAAATTTATATTTGATTGGAGCTCACAATGAAGAGTTAATTATTAAGTGAATATTTCTTGCACACAAAATTATATGCATACAACCAAAGCACACACACACACACACACAAAGTCACAAACACAACCCGCACATCTGCCCTATTTTTAAATTGAAGAGCAACATCATAGAGGGCCTATAATTTATTTCAAATTTTTAGCCAGTTAAGTCTTCCAAACACTCAACCTGTGTTTAAAGATCAAGCCTAACATTTAAACCTCTGAAAATGTTGTCTTCATTTGTAAGTGTGAGAAGGTAATGAGCCAAATTGAAGAAACTTCTTTCATTACTGTGATCTCATTACATTTGGGAAGACTATGCTATCATTATATGAGCAGAAAGATTCTCATAATTAATCCTTAGGGAAATTGACTTTCCTCCACTTTGTCTTCCACTATTGCACTTCCATGGACATTTGCATTCTTAGCTGTAGTGATAGATTTACTTGCAAAAATGTTTAAATTACAATATCCATGAATTGTCCACATCCAGTTTAAAATTTATTTTACACATTGCAACAAAACATTTGTAAAATTGGAAGTGAGAGTATTAGTTTGATATTTATCTGATTATGTTGCAGATTTTAAACAAAATCATGTTAGTTTCCAAAAGATTTTTAGCAGAGATTAGACTAAACCAGTGCATTCTGAGTTTCTTTTATGAGGCTAGATGAAGTAACATACACTGCAGGTTACAAAAATCAGGATAAAAATTATGATCACAGGCAGTATTCATTTAGGGACAGCTAAATATTGAATGAAAGATTAATGGATAATCTCATAATCTCTTGCCAGTCTTCTTTTTAAGCAATGCAAATTTATTCTTTTAAAGTTCTGGAAGTCAGAAGAACAAAATGTGTTTCGCTAGGCTAAAATCATGGTGTTGGCAGTGCTGTTTACCTTCTAGAGGCTAACGGGAAGAATGGGTATAGCTGAATTTTCCAGTTGCTAAAGGTTAGCAGCATACTTTGGAATTTGACCACATTCTATCTTCAAAACCAGCAATGGCCAATCCATTCTTTCTCAAATGGCATGGCACTTAAATCTGGCATCTGTCATCAAATCTCCATTTCTGGCTCTGACTCTTCTGCCTCCTTCTTTCATTTATAAGGACTCTTGTAATTACATTGGTTCCACCCAATAATCAAAGATAATTTCTCCATGACAAGATTCTTAACATAATTATGGATGCAAAGTTCATTTTGTCATGTAAGTTAACATATTCACATGTTCCAGGGTTTAGGATATGGACATATTTGGTGAGGACATTATTCTGCCTACCACATGATCCATACAGAGAATAGAAACAAATTGGAAGTACATCTCAGAGGTTTATTTCAGAGCTATTCTTCAAGAAATAAATTGAACAGCACCATTAATTTTTACAAATGTTTGTATGTATTGTGAGAATTTTGATTTTTACCCATAATAAAAATAAATAAATAAATAAATAAATAAAACAACGTATTAAATTTTTTAATAATCCATATTTGGAATGAAATGTTAATTTAACTAAGACTTTACCAATATTTGGAATACTAGATTATGGGTAAATATGTGAATGACTAATGTAGATTCACTTTGTCAAGAAATTGAGGAAATCACTGAATAGAATAGTTTCATGAGTTTGATTTTAGACACAAATATATTCACACTTCCAGACTGAAAGATGATAGAAGAGTCTCATATCCTTCTATTTTGGAAATGGGATAGCCAGAGCTATACATAAAATTGTATTGTTTTACTTTTTTATTAAGGAAGTTGTGGGTTTACAAAATAAACATAAATAAAAATATGTAACCTACAGAATTCCAATAAACCACCCCACCACCAACACCTTTCACTTTTATGGAACATTTTTTATATTTCATAAAAGAACATCCAAATATTAATATGAACTATATTCTATAGATTACAGTAGGTGTATTTTTCCCACAAGCCAACCAATTATTAATACCTTGTATTAGCTTGTACATTTTTAATAATTCATGTAATAATATTATCATATTTACACTGTTAACCACAATCCAACATCCACCACAGGATTCACAATGTTATACACTCCCGTGTCTTCTACAATCCATCCAAAGTGTACATTCAGTGGCTTTCAGTTACATCACAGAGTTGTTTGTCAACTCAGTCAATTTTAAAACATTTTCATTAATCCAGAAAGTAAAATCCCTTATGCTGTTACAAACCCCTATTGTTGACCCTTAGCCTTGATATATAGTGCCATAATTGCCATTGATGAAAAATATTACAATATTACTGTTGGCAACTATTAATTTTCTCATGTATCACCACATTCTTAACACCTTGTGATAGTGATGTGCATTTGTACTAGTTCATAGATGAACATTCTTATATTTGTACTATTTTCCACAAACCTTATCCACTGCCAAGTTCACTAAGTTATACAAACCCAAGATTATACTCTAGCCTCCATTCTAATGACATTTGTATCCCTAGACTACTCCTTTCTGCCACATTCACATTTATAAGTCAGTGGTGTTAGTTATAATCACTATAATGTTTTAAAATCAGCTCTATTCATTTCCCACCATTTACAATTAATCTTATTAAAAATGCTACATACATTAAGCATCAGATTCCCCTTCTCTAATGCTCAGTCATTTCCCTAGTGGCCTATAGCCTAGATTTTAACTCAATGAATTTATTCTTTGTATTTAGTGCATATGAGTGAAACCATATAATAACTGTCCTTTTGTGTCTGGTTTATTTCCTTCAACATAATGTCCTCAGTGTTCATCTATGTGGTCATATGAGTCTTGATATCATTTTATTATTAAAGAAGCTTTAGACTACATAAATGTTACATTGAAAATATAGGGAATTCTCATAAACCCCATGCCCTTCCCCTCCCACTTTTTTCCCATTAACATCTTTCATTAGTGTGGTATATTGGATACAATTGATGAACACATATTAAAGTATTTCTACTAACCATGGTCTATACTTTATATTATGATTTACACTTTGCACTGTACCATTTTATAGATTATGAAAAATGTCAAAAGGCCTGTATCCATCATTGCAATGTTATGCAGAACCATTACAATATCCCAATACTAAGCAATGTTGCATCATTTTCCTTCTCCCTCTTCTTAGAACATCTGGTGACCACTGTTTTTATGTCATATTACAAGCTCTTCAATTAGTAAAATAATAATAAGACTACGATAGTTCATAGTTGCAATCCTCCTTATGTTTGTCGTTCCTCAATCTTGAGTGTTTGGGCATGGTGATTCTCACTCTGCTTCTGATGAGAAAGGGTAAGATCCCCAGGGGCAGATGAATGGAACTGTTTTGCTTGCAGTTGTAGATACTCTTTGTTTTTTTGGGATGGTTGTTGTTGATCATCATCATTTTGTTAGTTGTTCTGGGCAAATCTGATGAACTGGAGAGTATGTGTTGGCTGCAACTCTGCTGAGATTCGTGGCTCAACTGACATATGAAAAACAGAAGATTTAAGTGTGTGGGACACATATTTAATGGGTGTTGTGCTAATTATAGGCTCAAATAAAAGGGATGTAAGAGCCATGTGCAGGAATGTTCCAAGTGAGTCTAACTCTGATACATTGTGGGGGATAGGTTATCATATATTCCAAGGTAAGACCCACTGACAGGGTGCTAAATTCTTTGGATTGTCTGCCCTGTCTATACTGTCTAGATGTATCTAGAGCCCTCAGGAGTCCCCCTGCTCAAGGAATTGTTTACTGTGGCAGTTAGTGAGATCCTCATGAGATTTGCATAAGTGTAAACTATGGAATGACACCCCTACTCATTTTGAAATGTCTTAGCCATAAAAATTCATTTGTATTTAAAAATCTCCCTTTTGGTGCAGGCCTTATTTCAAATGCTTTGCTAGTTGGTGCTTGGTAATAATCCCTCAGTGCCAGGGGGGCTTATCACCGAGAGTCATGTCCCATGTTGGGGGAAGTAGTGAATTTATATGCTGAATTTGGCTTAAAAAGAGGCCACATTTGAGAAGCAATGAGGTTTTCTGGAGGTAACTCTTAGGCAATATATATAAGTAGGCTAAGATTCAATGTCACAAGATTTGAGATTCATAAGTACAAGAATCCTTATCAAGGAACTAGAGTATTGATCAATTTTCCTTTGCTAGGCACTGCCCATGTACTCTAGGGATTCTTGCCACTGTATTAGAGAATGGAGGAAGACTCCCCGGGATGGGAAATCAATTTTGTTTTATATTTTGTGTGAGGCTCCACTCACCAAGACAACAACACAAGACCACTTGAACACATTCATATTCCATAGAGGCATGTGCCTGGTGCACTTCTCCCCACACATCTCCCCCCACCAACACCCAACACCAGTGACCCTCCCCTGACAGAGTTGTGGCCCTTTTGTTATCCAAATCATCCCCAAAACAAAGTAAAAAATAAATACATGAATACATAAATATAAAAATTAATAATAAAAATATGACAAATGCAATACAAAAAAAATTATATTGTCTTTCATCACTGTAAGATTTATCTTTTATGTACTGTGAGAATTTCTTCTTTATGTTAACCCAGTGTCTTATTATATTCACTTTATTTTCAAAGATGCTATAGGTTAAAGAAAAGTCACATAAAAACCATAGGGGATTACCATGTATGCCTCACTCTCTCTCTCACAATTTCACCTTATAATAACATTTTCAATGAGTATGGCACTTTTGTTACAATTGATGAACCAATATTAAAGCATTGCTACTAGCCATGGTCAATAGTTTATATTATGGTTTACATTTTACATAGTGTATTAGTCAGCCAAAGGGGTGCTAATGTGAAATACCAAAACTGGGTTGATTTTCATAAAGGGTATTTATTTGGGGTAGAAGTTCACAGATACCAGGCCATAAAGCGTTAAGTTTCTTCTCTCACCACAGTCCATTGCCACGTGTTGGAACAAGACAGCTGCCGGTGTTTGCCAGGGTTCAGGCTTCTGGGATTCCTCTCTTCCCGGGGCTGCCTTTCTCTCCAGGCTTAGCTCCTGTTTCCTCCACAAGGTCAGCTGTAGACAATCAGGCAAACGGCTTGCTTCTCTTCTCCTGGGGCCTTCTTTCCAACATCAAAACTGCTTCTCAAAAGACTGCTTCAACTTTCTTTTGCCTTGCCTTTTATATTCAATTCCCCACCCACCAAGGGGTGGAGCTCAACGCCCTAATCCTAACCTAATCATGCCCAGATTAACAGATCAGTTTACAAGCATGATTCAATTATATTTTTGGAATTCATAATTACATCAAACTGCCACACATAGTATACTTTTTTAAGTGTTGATAAAATGTATAATGGCCTGTATCCATCATTGCAAAATCATGCAGAACAATTCCAATGCCCTAAAAATATCTTATAGTAGATCTGTTCTCCCCTGCCTATCACCTCAGAAACTATGATAACCACAAAGTTTCAATTTTTGAAGAATAAGGTTCATATTTACATGCTTTCATATTAAGGGCTTTACATATTGGTCTATTTTCTTTTATTAGTCACTGCCTATGTGCTCAAGAGATTTTTGCCACTCTAATTGAAAACATAGCAGTACTCCCCAGGATGGGAGGTTTATATTTTCTTGTTTATTATATGGGTCTGTACCCCCTGAGATAACACCCTATGACAAGGTAAAAGCTCTCATATTTCATAGAAGCAAGCCCAGGTGCACTGTATCCCACATATCTTCACATCCTGGATGCCATGTACCAGTAACCCTCCCCTGCCATATTTGCTAAATAAAAGAACATTCCCACCATTGTAATTTTAATCACAGACATATAAATCCCCATAGTTCACCTGTTCCTTCTTCCAGGCCTCCCACCTGTTCCATGGAAAGTCTAACTCAACCCCACTGAAACATACTCCCCCTCATATTCCAGTAATGTTGATCCCACCCATATTCCTGCACTACTATCACTCCCATACACTGCCTTACCACCCCCTACCACCTTATTACAGGTTTTGCCCATATTAAAAAACAGTTCATCACAATCTACTCCCTTTCTGTCTCCTGATAACCTATCTTCCAAGAGTGGGCTTGGTGGCCTTGTAGAAATTCAGTTAACCATATCTGTGAGGATGTATATGAGAACTCCCAATTTGGGTCCATTGGTCAGGATGTCTATTCTTCTGTCATTACCATGTAGTTTTGGCTACTGTAGTATGCATTTAAGTCAGGTAGCATGATTCCTCCAATTTCATTTTTAGTTTTCAATACGTTTTTTGCAATCTGGGGCTCCTTGCCCTTCCAAATAAGTTTCATAATTAGCTTTTCCAATTCAGTAAAAAATGTTGTTGCAATTTTTATTTTGATTATGTTAATGATCAATTTGGGAGGACAGGCATCTTAATGAAGTTTAGTCTTCCAATTCATGAACATGGAATATTTTTATATTTATATAGGTCCAATTTGATTTCCTTTAACAATATTGCATAAAATTCTATGTACAAATTCTTTACATCTTTAGTTTTATTCTCAGATATTTAAATTTTTAAAATTGCTATTGTAAATGGATTTTTTAATTTCCACTGCAAATTTCTCATTATTGGTGCACAGAAATGCTACTAGTTTTTGCATGTGGATCTTATATCATGCTGCTTTACTGATTTCGTATATCAGGCCTAGAAGTTTTGTTGTAGATTTTCAGGACATTCTACATATAGGATTATGTCATCTCCAAAAGTGACATTTTTATTTCTTCCTTTCCAATTTGGATGCATTTTATTTCTTTTTCTTGCCTAAGTGCTTGAGCAAGTACTTCTACCACAATGCTAAATAAGATAATTGACAATGGCCATCTTTGTGGTGTTCCAAATCTTAGAGGCAAAGCCTTTACCATTTCATCATTGAATATGATGTTAGCTCTGGGTTTTTCATGTATACCTTCTGTCATGTTGAAGAAGTATCCCTTCTATTCCTATCTTATGAAGTATTTTTATCAAGAAAAAATACTACATTTTGTCAAATATTTCTGCATTAATGGAGATGATCATGTGATTTTTTTCTTTTGACCTGTTAATGTCATATATTATATTGATTGATTTTCATATGTTGAACCATCCTGGAACACCAGGAATGAAACCCATTTTATCATGATGTATAATTTGATGTGTTGTTGAATATGATTAGCAAGTATTTTGTTGAGGATTTTAGCATCCAGGTTCATTAGAGAGACGGTCTGTAGTTTTCTATCCTTATGGCATCTTTATGTGGCTTTGGTATTAGGGTGATGTTGGCATTATAGAATGAGTTAGGTAATGTTCACTCCACCTCTCTTTTTTGGAAGAGTTTAAATAGGATTGTTGTTAGTTTGTTCTGGAATAATTGGTAGAATTCACTTGTGAATCCCTCTGATCCTTGGCTCTTCTTAATTGGGGAGTTTTTGATACAATTTATTTACTTATGATTGGTTTTGTTGAGTTCATTCTTCTTTCATTAATGTAGGCTGCTTTTGTGTTTCTAGAAATTCATCCATTTTATCTAAGTTATCCATCTTGTTGCCATACAATTTTTCAAAGTATCCTCTTATGAAACTTTATTTCTGTGGGATCAGTGGTGATATCCCCTCATTTTTTAAAAAAATTTATTTATTTATTCATTTATCCCCCCCTTGCTGCCTGTGCTCTCTGGGTCAGCCAACCACGCCGTGTGGGTGGGCCCGCCCCCACCAGGAGGCCCCAGGAACCGAACCTGGGGCCTCCCATATGGCAAACGGGAGCCCTACTGATTGAGCCACAGCCGCTTCCCGCCCTCATTTTTTATTTTATGTGTTTTTATCATCTCTCTTTTGATCTTTGTTAGACTTGCTAAGGGTTTGTAAATTTTTTTAATCTTCTCAAAAAACCAGCTTTGGTTTTGGTTAATTTTTCTCTAGTGTTATTTTTTTTTAATTTCATTTTCATTTAGTTCTGTTCTAATCTTTTTTATTTCCTTCATTCTGCTTACTCTGGGATTAGTTGTTGTTCTTTTTTTCTAATTTTTCCAGGTGTGCAGTTAGGTCTTTGATTTTAGCTTTTTCTTCTTTTATAAATATGCATTTATGACTATAAAGTTTCCTCTCAGCACTATTTTTTGTTCATCTCATAGCATTTGATATATGTGTTCTCACTTTCATTTGTTTTGTGGCAGTTCTTGCTATCTTTCGCAATTTCCTCCTTGACTCACTAATTGTCTAAGAGTGTGTTGTTTAACTTCCTTATCTTTGTGTCAATTCTGGTTTTCTTCCTCTCATTAATTTCCAACTTTATTCTGTTGTGTTCAGAGAAATTACTTTGAACAATTTCAATCTTTTTTAATTCACTGAGGCTTGTTATGTGACCTAGTATATGGTCTATCCTGAAGAATGATCCATATGCATATGAGAAGAATGTATATCCTGCTGTGTTTTGTGTGTAATGTTCTGTATATGTCTATTAGGTCTAGGTCCTCTAACATATGATTCAAGGTCTCTGTTTCTTTACTGACCTTCTTTCAAGATGTTCTGTCTAATGGTGTTAATGGTGTATTTAAGTATGCCACTATAATTGGATATAATTGGATATAATATAATTCTCTACCTAGTTTTTCCATTGTTTGCCTAATATATATATTGGGGTGACCTATTTAGGTGCATCAAGGTTTATGATTGATTATTCTTTCTTCTTGATATATTACCCCATTTAATAATATATAGTATCCTTCTTTGTCTCTTATTGTAGTTCTGCAATTAAAATCTCTATTGTCCAATATTATTATAGCTACTCCTGTCCTTTTTTGTTTATTGTTTGCAAGTAAAATTGTTTTCCAACTATTCTCTTGCAACCTCCTTGGGTCTGTGGGTGTCTGGTCATTTTTTTTTGGACAGCATATAGATGGGTCATATTGCCTAACCATTCTACCAATCTGTGTCTTATGATTGGAGAGTTTTATCTATTAACATTCAATGATATTACTAAGTCAGTACTTACACTAGCCATTTTTCTTTAGGTTTATATAGGTTATATTTTGTTCTTATTTCTCTTTTTATCTTTTTATGTATTCTTACTGATAATTTTCCTTTCTATCCTCTCCTCCAACCCTCTCTTTCCTGTATTTTCCTTTCAACCTGCAGAACTCCCTTTAGTATTTTTTGAAGGGCAGTATGCTTGTTGACAAACTCTCTTAATTTCTATTTATCCATGAATATTTTGTAATCTCCCACATTTTTGAATGCTAGATTTGCTGTATAACAAAGTTCTTGGCTGGAAGTTTTTTTTGTTGTTGTTGTTTTTTTTTTCTTTTAGCACCTTAACTATGTCATACCACTGCCTTCTTGCCTCCAAGGTTTCGGATAAGAAATCAGTGCTTAAACTTATCGAGTTTGCCTTGTTTTTGATGCATCTCTTTTCTTTTGCTGATTTCATTAGTCTCTCTTTATCTTGGGCATTTGGTAATTTGGTAAGGGTATGTCTTGGGATAGGGCTGTTATGATTTATACTTTTTGGAGTATGCTGTGTTTCCTGGATATGAATCTCCATGTCCCTCAAAAGAGTTGAGAAATTTTCAGTCATTAATTCCTCCAACAGTCCTTCTGCTTCTTTTCCATTCTCTTCTCCTTCTGGGATGCCTAAAGTGTGTCTATTTTGCATTTTTTGTTGTTCAATTCTTTTTTATCTATCTCTTATACTTTCTGTGTGATTTTAGATGTATTATCTTCAACATTACTGAATCTTTCCTCTGCCTGTTCAAATCTGCTTTTATGGCCTTCCAGAGTATTTTTGATTTCTTGCAGTGTGCCATTCATGACCATCAGATCTGCTATCTTTTTATGTATGCTTACAATTTCTTCTGTATGTTCCTTCAGTGTCTTCTTAATAGGCTTTATCTTTTTCATTAAGTATATTCATGATATTTGTTTGGACATGCTTGATTAGTTTTCCCATGTTCTGCATCTCTTCCTGTTTTTGTTGTTGTTGTTGTTGCTGTCTGTTTTTGATAAGTTGTTCATTAGACTGGGCCATGTCTTCCTGTTACATAGTATGGCTTGTAATTTTCTGATGGCATTAGGCATCTGTTTAACTTAATGGGCTTTGTCAGATGGTTAGCTTCTCCTTCTACTCAAAGTTTTATTTTGTTTTCTATTAATATTCCTCTTTGACACTTGGTCCCACTTAGTTTATATCTTTGCAGCTGTCCTTGATTCCTTGAAAAAAAATTAACACCATAGAAAAGGAAAGATAGAAAAAGAGAAAAACAACAACAACAACAATAATAAAAGTAGATAGAAAAGGAACCATATAATGTCCAGGAAATAATAAGTAATATGAGTGAAAAATCATATAAGAATAAAAAGTGTGGGATAAAAATGAAACAAGAAATAAAATGAAATGAGAAAAAACATAGAATAAAATAAAATTCCCTAAAGATGAGAAGAGAAAAGAAAAAAAATGAAGACTAAACAAGAGAATGTAGAATAAAAGAAAAGCAATGGAAGAGGGAAAAATGAAAAAAATATTCTCTTATTAATGTTGATTCAAATATCCTGAAAAAGCACTAGACAATTGAATCTAACAATATGATAAAAAGTTTTGCATCATGACCAAATGAAGTTTATCACAGGAATACAATGTTTGTTCAACATACTAATACCAACCAAAGTAATGTGCTACATGGAATGAAGTGGGGGGGGGAGACCATATCAATACACAGAAAAAGGCTTTCCACAAAATCCAGCTCCTTTACTAGATAAAAACACTCAGAAAAGTAGGAATATAAGGCAACTTTCTCAACAGCATAAAGGACATTTATGAAAAACACATAGCTAATGTCACATTTAAGAGTGAAAGATTAATAATTTATTCCGTAAGATCAGGAATGAGACATGGATCCTGAATTCATCACTTCTATTAAATCAATATCATACTGGAAATTCTTGTTAGAACAAGCAGGCAAGAAAAAGAAATAAAAGTAAATCAAATTAGAAAGGAAGAAATAAAATTATCTCTACTTATCAATAGAGGATCTATCAAGGGATGTGTTGATTTTTTTCAAGTAATGACACCTCACCCCAAAAAAGCAGCTGGAATTGGATTCAGCTCCTCATTAGTTTTACAATAATGCACTGTGGTGTTCCAAGATCTATCTATTTTATGCAACAGCCAAAATAGGAGTAGAAAGTGCATGCATTATAAATCAACAGCCCTGATTTATAATGACTTTCAAGTCCTTGATGGTGAGTTTAATCTATACAATAGCTCCATGAATGTGGTATTGCATTTGATTTAAGATTTTGATTGGTATAGAGTTTGAGTGGCTTACACATTGCACTTCCTACCATAATAGCCCTCACTCTACAAACCTATAAGTCCCGCAATGTGAGGATTCTGTCCGTTGCTGAGTATGTCTATTCCATTTATACATTCCAGAACTGGGCAAATAACCAAGGAATAATTATTGGTACCCAGTGCATGCACAGTGAGACAGAAGGATAAAACTCTATTGATCAAGTGATCTACACAAGCCCTAACTTAACTGCTGGGCCTCAATGACATTTTGGGGCTCCTGGAATTAATGTCACTTCTGAGTCAGTGTCTAAAAATCCCTGAAAGTTCTGAACATTTCCTATCTTCCAATTCATTGTTATCCTGTTAAAAGGCTGTGGGTTTCTTTGGAAAAGGCTGGGAGGAAAATTAATAGTCACCTCCTATGTTAGTATTCACATAGGGAGGCACAGGTCATTAGGAACTGAGACTTCTTAGCAAAAGATAGCAATGAGTAGAGGCCGCCCACTAACTAAACAAGTGACCTTGGAAGTGGCCGGTCATCCAGCCATAGTTCTTGTTGCTGCAGCCCAGGATAGCATCTTGACTGCAATTCAATGCAAGATCTTCATCCAAAACTGCACAAGCAAGCAGGTCTCAGAATGCTGACCCTAAGAAACTGTATGAAATTTTAAAAAATACTGTTTTATACTGCTACATTTTGAGGTAATTTGTTAAAAAGCAATAAATAATTAATGCATAAAAGTGAATTTTTCTTTAAAGAACAATAAAATTTTAGGAATTATGTCTGTAAGATGGAAGAAATATATGTGTACTGAATAAATTTGAAAAAGAATGATTAAAAAATGACTAATATGGGAATTTGAAGGATGAACAGGCTATAGATGCAAAGGGCACAGGAAAACATATAACGTGAAGAAAAATAATAACAATGTTTTGTCAGTGTGAATAACTACTGTTGTCTACCTTGCTTTTAAAATGATCCTCTGACCATGATTGCCAATAAATTGGTGTTCCAGTTTATTCTCCAGTCTGTTTCCAAAGACCCTATCCTCTTAGAAATTGACATTGTGGTCCACCACATATATTTAGATGATTAAATTAAATTTGAATCAGAAAAGACAAGAATCCCCATTTAGTCATTTGTCCAAGCCACTTTAAACACACATGATAGTCATTCTACCAGTGGAACTAATGTGTTTTTATTCTATCCAATGCTTATGTCTGTGTAAATCCACTAATTTGCAAATTCTGCTGAAAATCGTGTGATAACATATTTTGGTCATATGTGAACATGGTTTCTTATATGAAAACCATGGAACCATGTTTTTGCATTTTGTAACTTTTTATGGTAGTGACATACATACAGCTTAACATGAATATCATATTCAAGTGCACTATTAAGTGGAATTAATTAATTCAGTGTATATTGCTACCATTACTAACATCCATTATCCCCAATTCTTCATGTTAAACAAAAACTCTTCAACCATTATGAAATAACTCCCCACATCCACCTCCCAGGCACTGTCAGCTTATCATCTACTTTTTGTTCCTATGAACTTGCTTATTCTAGGTATTTCATATAAGTGATATTATACAATGTTTGTCCTTTTGTGTCTGGCTTATTTTACTTAACAATATATTTTCAAATTCATCCATATTGTAGCATGTTCCAGAACTTCATTCATTTCTGTGGCTGTATAATATTCTGCTGTATGTCTATAGAGCATTTTTAAAATTTTATGAGCCCTCTCCATGTCAGAGAGGTGTCCACATTCCTGAACTAGTGTTGTCTCACTCCAACATTTCACTTACTCTACTAATTGCTATATATTAATACCTAATGTCCACTATTTTATTCAGCTATGTGTCTTAATGTTTGATCAGGACTGTTTATGTTATTGTTTTTGAAAACAGAAATAAATGCCATCATTTGAAGTGCAGTCAAGGTACAGAATTTACTTTCATAGAATAAAGTCTTTGATGGGAATATAATTTAAAACTCATGTAAAACACTAAGCTTTCTTTACTACACTTGAGACAAATATAGAAAAAATGAAATTTACAAATCCCATACACCTACTCATTGGGATTAGTTAACTTTTACTCATTTGATCAGTATGTAATTGTGCTTGCTCTCCCCCTCCCTATTCATCCCTGCCACACTCAGCACATTTGCATGAAGCTAACAAGTTTCTCTAGGGATTACCTTTGTCATTTTTAATAGTCTAGAAATGTAGAAACCGCGTTAACAGGTCTGAACTCTGTACAGCCCACATTATAAATTTTCATCATCTTTTCTAAGTCTTTGCCTCTGTACAAGAGGAGGAAACAGTCAACAAATGTGGTTCAAATATGAGATAGCAAGAGTTGGAGCCCAGACGTCACCAACTCTAGTGAGAGCCATGACAAATTCCTTGCTTTTTCATTGCAGTGAAATCACAACATGAAGAAAAATCTGAATAATATAATACAGGGACATATGATTAATGAAGAAATAGATCTTGTCTTTTTGTATACCTACATTTTGAAGACTCAATATTCTCATCTTCAGGAAATGACTTTCAGTGGCAGTAAGGAATGATTACAACCTTAAAATGGTAATTTCCTTCCCAAATGTTGAAATAGTACCTTTGAATTTTGATCCTTTAATAAGAGTTACATCACATATCATTTTATTTGCTTTTCAGAAAAGGACTCTTAGAGGTCTTGCTAGCTCACCAGATATGTTATATTAACATTTATAGAAAGGCTACTGACTGTTTTTGTCACATAAGTGACTGTGAGTGCTAAAGAATATTGTCACAAAAAAGGAGATGATGATATAGTTATTTTGCTCTGGTCCTCATTATTAAACAGAATATTAAGCTAAGCTAAGTAGTTAGAGTTTCTGAGAGTCAGGAAATCCCAAGAGTTTGAATTACAGACTTATTATTAACTGGCTGTGCCTCATTGGCAAGGTATTATACTATCTGTAGCATAGATTTTCATTATAAAATAGGGGTAAAATAGAAACAATCTCATAGGTTATTTGGTAAATTAAATGAATTCCATATAAGGCATGTTTAACAGTGTCAGGCATATAGCAAACATTATACCTTTAGTGCCCTTATTTTTTCAGATTTAAATGATTTCTGAAGAATTAATTTAACTATTATTATTTATCAGGATTCAACTTTTCCATACTTTAAAGTCACAAGTTGGCAAGAGACCAAAGGGACAACATTAAAACACAGTGGATATGTGAGTACATGCTAGTGGAACAGCATAGTCTAAACTTATACATCTCCAAGGGTAGAATGCAGTAGGTTTGTTAAAGAGTGAAAATATCCATTATTTAGAAACTATTTGGAAGAGACTGAATAACCTATTATTGACGTAGTATGTTTGTATTCTTGTTTAAGATATGATTCTATAAAATGTAAAGTGGTGAATATTAAAATGAGTGGAAAAACTGAATTTTTTTCTGATACTAAGAAAACATAATGTTTGTATCTTGGTGGTAGAGATTAGATCAGAAATTATGCTATATTAAAACATTCCTTCATTCACTTATAAATTCCCACGAAATGCATGTATCATTATAGATGAGCAAATGTATGCCTCACAAGGATTCTCTTATCTTTGCAGTGGAAGCATGTAACAGTGACAAGCA
>JAKSZT010039223.1:0-16677 GCA_026826555.1 Tolypeutes matacus
CAGTAGCATTTCTGTACACCAATAACCAGCAAACTGAGGAGGAAATTAGGAAAAAAATACCATTTACAATAGTAAATAAAAGAATCAAATACCTAGGAATAAATTTAACTAAAAATGTAAAGGACTTATATACAGAAAACTACACAACACTGTTAAAGGAAATCAAAGAAGACTTAAATAAATGGAAAAATACTCCCTGTTAATGGATGGGAAGACTAAACATCATCAAGATGTCTATCCTACCCAAACTAATCTCCAGATTTAATGCAATGCCAATAAAAGTCAACACTATATTTTTTAAGGAACTGGAAAAACTAACCACAAAATATATTTGGAGAGGCAAGAGGCCCTGAATTGCCAAAGATATATTGAAAAAGAAAAATGAAGTTGGAGGTATCACATTACAGTACTTTAAAACATACTACAAAGCTACAGTGTTCAAAACTGTGTGGTATTGGCACAAGGATAGACGTACTGACCAATGGAACCAAATTGAGAGTTCTGATACAAATCCTCGCAGATACAGTCATCTGATATTTGACAAGGCCACAAGACCCACACAGTTGGGAGATAATGGCCTCTTTTACAAGTGGTGCTTGGAGAACTGGATTTCCATATCCAAAAGAATGAGAGAAGAATACCATCTCACACCTTATACAAATATCAACTCAAGATGGATCAAAGATCTAAATATAAGAGCCAAAACCATAAAACCTTGGAAGATAATGTAGGGAATCATCTACAGGACTTTGTAATAGGAAATGGTTTCATGAACTTTACAGCCAAAGCACGAGCATCAAGAGAAAAAAATTGATAAATGGGATCTCCTCAAAATTAAAAACTTCTGCACCTGAAAGGATGTTATTAAGAAAATAAAAAGGCAGCCTACCCAATGGAAAAAAATATTCAGCAACCATATATCTGATAGGAGCTTAATATCCTGCATATATAAAGAAATCCTACACCTTGAAAATAAAAGGACAAACAACCCATTTAAAAAATGGGCAAGTGACCTGAAAAGACACTTCTCCAAGGAAGAAATACAAATGGCTTAAAAGCACATGAAAAAATGATCAACATCACTTGTTATCAGGGAAATGCAAATCTAAAGTACAATGAGATACCATCTTACACCCATCACAATGGCAGCTGTTAAAAAACAGGAGACACTAAATGTTGGAGAGGATGTGGAGGAATAGGAACCCTCATCCACTGCTGGTGGGACTGTGGTATGGTCCAGCCACTGTGGAGGACATTTTGGCGGTTCCTCAGAAAACTAGCAATAGATCTTCCGTATGATCCAGCAATTCCACTGCTGGGTATATACCCAGAAGTGAAAACAAAACACAAACAGATATATGCACACCAATGTTCATAGCGGCATTGTTCACCATTGCCAAAAGTTGGAATCAGCCCCGGTGCCCATCAACAGACGAATGGATAAGCAAAATATGGTACTTATACCATGGAATTTTACTCAGATGTAAGAAGGAACAAAGAGATAACACATGGAATAACGTGGATAAATCTTGAAGACCTTATGTTGAGTGAAGCAAGCCAGGCACTGAAGGATGAACAGTATATGACCTCACTGATCTGAACTGAGGAAAGTGAGCAGTCTCTGAGATCCACTGTCTGAAAGATATGCTAACAAAGGAGAGTAAGAGAAGAGCAGGCTTTGATCCATCACCCATATGGACATAATCTATAGTAAAGGGAGAGAGTGGTGTTGCATGTTGGGGGATCGGGCAGATGAGTGGTGGTGTTCCTGGGTTGGTGGTGAAGCACTGGGAGGTGGGTGGATTAGGAAGGGCAGGTTCAAATCCCCAGGGTATGTAACTGTGTTTCTTGACATTCCATGTGTAGGGAGAGGGTTGTATCATGGGCCCTGGGGGGCTGGGGAGAAGGGAACAGTCAAGATCTAATGGGGTGTTTGGTGGTCATGGGGAAGGTTTTTCATTACCTTATGGTAATGGACAGAGGTCATGGTAAATATCATCAAAATTATTAAACTGTATCATCTAAATTGTAAACTATACTGTAAATCATTGACAATGTTTAGTTGCTATATTTTGCTATCTGTATAACAGTTATAACAATGCTAATATTTAAAAGGGGGTGTTAATATGGGGTGGGGAAGGGGGGTGGTTTGGTATGTGGGAGTCTCTGGCACTCCATATGTGACTTTGCTGTGACCTAACACTTCTTTGAAAATCAAATGAAAAATTGGGTGACAATAGGGATTGAGAGGGGGAAGGTGTCACGGCACAGCAGACATCCGATAACACAGTGATAAAAGGAAGGAAAGAAAGGGAAAAGAGAAAGGAAAAAAAATGAATATATATATATTTAAAGGCATTTCCTTTGCCTTTTTGCCCATTTTTTGAATGTCCCAATCTGCTAATTATATTTTATATTGTTTTGTTTTTTGTTTGGTTATTTGTTTTTTTTTTCCTTTTCTTTTCTTTTTTTTTTTTCCCCTGAGTTTCCTTATGTTTGTCTCTTGCATGTAAGCTTATCATACTTGTTTCTTTTTCCTCGTAAGTGTATTTGATTATTTTATGGACTACATCTTCATGGAGGATATGGATCACAGAAGGGTTACAGTGGGTACTGCAGGGGATTATTGGTGGCGGGTGTCTGGGAGGGGGGTTTCATGGGAATTAGTTCATCCGAATATACATGAAAGATATACAAAATCGTTCAAAAGATCAAAAGACGGGTCATGGTCATGATGGGTGGACAATCACACAATAAATGAGGGAATCTGAATTCCTAGCCTGGAGAGCTCTGCCACAGTCTCCAAGGGAGCAGCAATAGTCCTCTGAGTGCAGGGACAGTGTCTGTCAAAAGAGAATGACCCACTGATGTGTTCTTTTTATTGATGACTAACTTTTTGAGTCTTTGCTCTTGTAATTGAGACTTAGCCTGCAGTTGTGGGGTGCCTAAGGGTTGCCACCTGAGAGCCTCCTTGTTGCTCAAATGTGGCCTCTCTCTAAGCCAAACTCAGCATATGATTGAATTACCTTCCCCCCAACGTGGGACATGACTCCCAGGGATGATCCTCCCTGGCAACGAGGGATTAATACCAACTGCCAACTGGCAACCCAACTGGAAAAAGACCTTGAATTAAAGGGTGAAAAGGTAAAGACAAATGAGGTCAAGTGGCTAAGAGACTTCAAAGAGAGTCGGGAGGTCATCCCAGAGGTAACTCTTACACACACCTCAGTAGGAGCTCATAGAACATGTAAGTGCCTATCACCCCACATAGAGGGGCTCCTGAGAGCTCTGGAGACACCCAGGTCCTATATAAGTGGGGTTAGACCCAGAGACTGATGCCTTATCAGTGGGCTCTATTTTGGAATCTGTGCTCCTGAGAGTGACAGAATTAGACTCAAATAAGTCCTCCATGCACATGGTTCATCAGTCCCTTCTATTCAAACCTATATGTGATGCTGAAATTCTTAGATATACTTCCAGAAACTGGAACCTCTGGCCTACCTATGTGCCAGGTGTGCATGGAATCTCAGTGGAGCTGCAACTCCTACCCTATAGCTCAATGGACTCATCCAAGTCACCTGGCGAGGAGACAATGATGGGCAATGGCCATCTCAGGGAATGGAGAGGGCCTGCATCTGCAGGCAGAATGATCCCACCCACCATATACATGGGATATAAGTCCTCTCTCACTTGGAGTTGGAGTGGACATCACCATCCCAGTCTCCTCAGGATTGGGGAAGAACTATGGACTAGAGTGGACTTGATGGTATTCTGTTGTTCACATATGGTGATTCTAGCAATGGAAGAAATTATAACAATGAGGTGGAGCCAGTGGCCACTAGACACTTTTGGGGCAGGGAGGGGATGAGCAGTTGAAATACAGGGGCTTCTTTGGGATTTGGAGGTTGTCCTGAGTACCTTTGTGGCAATGGATGTAGGCCATTTTAAAATGGCACATACCACTCAGAACTGTGTGGGAGAGAGTGTTGTCTATGGTGTGAACTGTGGTCTATGGTTGGTGGCAAGGCCCCAGGATGTGTAAGTCCATTGAGGGTGGTGGGCCACACTTGTGGGAGATGTTTGTGTGGGATGTGTTGGGAGGTGTGGGAGGTGGGCAACATGGGAATCCCAGTGGGTTCCGTGTAATATTTTGGGTATCTAAGCACCTCTTAAAATATATTTATATATATACATAAATACCATTTTTGTAAGCAAATGCACATATATGCATATACATTTATATATCATTTTGCAAATGTTGGTATGTATTGTGAAAATTTGATTTTTACCCACAATAATAATAAAAAAATGGCAACTATGGAAGTATGTCTGAAAACAGAAATTTCTTTATTTTGAAACAATGAAATAAATTACAATGGGAAAACCGACTAATTGGATTGTATAAATACGAGAATCCCCTATATTTTTAATCAATTTTATTGATACACCTTAATAAAGCATACAATTTGTCCAAAGTGTACAATAAATGGCATTTGGTATTATCTCAAAAAAAAAAAAAAAAAAAAAGATATGGTTTGTTAGCTCTCAGAATCTGGTGAGTATTTAATTAAAAAAGGCAATATCTTTGATGGAATCTCTGTTCAAGGTGTCAGTGCTGAAAAGCCTTTCCCTTTGGTTTTTACAATCTCTTATCCTTGGATCCACTCTCTATTCTGGCCAAACATTCCCCATACATTGGGGGCTCTTGGTCTCTGATGGACCAGGTATTATATAATTCCCACTTCTTCCACCAAAGGGCAATTACCTCTGAATCTAAGGTCCAGCTAAGTATCCTAGAGAAAGTCATTGATTGGTCTGGATTAGGCTCAGTAACCCTCTGTTTGCAAAATTACATAGCCTGGCAAAGTCATGTTATGATTGATTATTTTGTATAGGGCCCATTTCCATGAAAGATTCAATAATTGACCACAAATTGGCCTTTTTATAAGACTGCAATATAAATTGTCATTTCAACTTGAACTCTTAATAGTTCATTTTGGCCACATTAATGACTAGAACTGTCTAAATTTGTGCTCTTCAACCAGGTTCATAGAATACACAGACACCCTATTTATACTTGGACATATAGATGGAACAGCCCCAGGAGAATTTGAGGTGTACGTGAGCAACTTATTATATACTGTCCACCAGAAAAATAAAGAAAATTAAAGAGTTAACTTTAAAATGATTGATATGTTAATGAACACTGTTGTTAATAGACAAACTCCTTGTGTAAATGATTTCTCACTTCAAATCTACTAGTTTTTATGGAAGTGATTTCATAGATTTTAGGTAACTTTCTAATATTTGAATGTTATTTGTCATAAAACTTGAACTAAAGGCATCATCAAACAAATGAAGGACCACATCATCACTAATAATTGTATTATTCCCATAAAGATGCCAACCACTTACAAGTGTTTTAATTTGCAAATGAAAGCATTTTATTCTTTGTCATTTTTATCTTTTAGCTATGTTTTTGTAAATTCTCCTTTTGAACTTTACTTTTGACAATTTCTAGTTTAGTTATACTAGCATCTAAATTTAGTGCTAAAATATCAATGTAAAATTTTTTGTTTCATATCTACTGCAGTGATTTACTAAATTAATTAGGATTATTCAGAAAATCTGAATGCTGACATTTATAATGAAGGTGGAAGTGCAAAAATTGATGAATTTGGAGAAAAGGAGTAATAGAGGAAAAATTAAGGCTTGTTTCTTATATGACAAAATTTTTTTTTCAAAACCCAGGAATTTGTTTTTGAATTAATAATGTTAAGAATTTTATTTCAGTTAGTGAAATCCATCTGAGACATACATAAATGTGACCTCTGAAATGACACCCTGACACACTTTGAAGTGTCTTAGCAATAAAAAATCTTTTGTATGTAACGTTTCTCCATTTTTGTCAGGGTCTTTTTCCAAATGCATTATTGGTTGGTACACATTACTAATCCATCTGTGCCAGAGAGGCTCATTGCTGTGAGTCATTTCCCATGCCAGGGGAAATGTAGCGGGTTTATTTGTTGAGTTTAGCTTAGAGAGTAGCCACATTTGAGTAACAAGTAGGTTTTCAGGAGGTAATTCAGGCAATAGATATAATTATGCTAGTTTTCAATTTTACAATATTAAGGTTCATAAGGATAACAATTAATATCAAGGGCTTGGTGTTTTGATCTCTTTTCTTTTATTAGGCACTGTTTATGTACTCTAGAGATTCTTTACATTCTAGTTGCTAATGTAGCAGGACTCACCAGAACAGGAAAATAAAATCTTTTTGGTTATTTTGTGGTCTCCACCCATTTAAATAACACTCTATGGCCACATAAACACACTGATATTCCACAGAGGCTTTCCCCCAGTGCACCTTTCACGACACATCCTCCAACAACAGATAACCTGCACCTGTGTCCCTTCCCTGTGATATTTGCCAAAAAGTACTCTAACAATTGTTTTCTTGACCACAGCCCTCAACCTTCCCAGAGTTCTCTTGTCCCTTCCTTCAGCCCTCTCCCAACTCTATGGATAGTCCAACCCACCCTCACAATTCCTCTTACACTCACACTCCAGCATCACCTACCCCAACCACACCACTGCACTGCCATCACCCCAACCACTGCCAAACCAACTTAATTCACATTCTCATAGATTGTGCCCAGAATGAGTTTGGCTTACAACTCTCTACTACCTTTCTATGTCCTGGTAATCTATCTTCCAGACACTACCTTTGTGAGTCTCCTTAATATACTTAGTACATATCAGTGAGGTCTTGTAATAGTTGTTTTTTAATGAATGGCTTACTTCATTCAACATAAAGACTTCAAGCTTCAATCATGTAGCCTTATATATCAATACTTCCTTTCTTATTACAGCTGAATATTATTCCATCGTATGTATATATCACATTTTGTTTATCCATTCATTTATTTACGGACATGGGTTGCTTCCAATGTTCCACAATTGTGAATAAAGCTGCAGTGAGCAATGGTGTGCATATATCTGGTTGAGTCCCTGCTTTCATTTTTTTCTGTGTATATTTCTAGTAGTGGGAATGCCAGACATTATGGTAATACTATACTTAACTCCCAGAGGTACTGACAAGACTGTTGCTCTTCCTCCACATCCTCTCCAACACTAGTAGTTTTCTATTTTTAAAAGACAACTAGTTTAATAGGTATAAGATGATATCACATTATAGATTTAATTTGCATTCCCCTAATAGCAGTGATGTTGAGTATCTTTTCATGTGCTTTTTAGCCATTTCTATTTCCTGTTTGGAAAAGTGCTTATTCAAATCTTTCGCCCATTTTTAAAATGGGTTGTTTAATTTATTTTAATTTTTGAAATGAAAGGTTTCTTTACATATGCTGGATATTAGGATAATTGTTTTCCAACTATTTTCTCTCATTGAGAATCTTTTTTGACAAACTCCTTTGAAGCACAAAAGTTTTTAATTTTTAGAAGTCTCCATTTATCTGTTCTTTTCTTTTTAATATTTTGGATGTAAAGTTTTTGAAAACATTTCCTACTAAAAGATTTCATAGGTGTTTCTGTAAATTACCATCTAGGATCTTTATGGTCATGACGCTTATATTTATGTATTTGTTCCACCTTGAGTTCTTTATTGACTACCATGTGAGGTGGTTATCGTTTCATTCTTTTGGATATGGATATCCAGTTCTCCAGCACCATTTTCTGAGGAGACTAGTCTGTCCCAATTGAGTGAGTTTGGTGGCCTTGTTGAATATCCATTGGCTGTGTCTATATCTGAACTCTCAATTTGATTCCATTGGTCAGTATGTCTATCCCTGCACCAATACCTTGCAGTTTGGGACCAATGTAGCATTGTAGTATGCATTAAAGTCAGGTAGCATGATTCTTCCAATTTCATTTTTCTTTTTCAAAATGCTTTTGCTATTTCCAAATACATTTCATAATTGAATTTTCCAGTTCAGTTAAAAAAAAAAAAAAAGCTATTGAAAATGTTATTGCGATTGCCTTGAATTTGTAAATCTATTTTTAAATTGGCTAAGGACAGACAACTTAATGATGTTTTCTCCTCCAATACATATACATAGAATATTCTTTCATTTATTTAGGTCTTCTTTGATTTCCTAAAATAATATTGTGTAGTTTTCCATGCACAAGTCCTTTACTTCCTTAGTTAATTACTTGATATTTGATTTTTTTAGTTGCACTTATGATTTTTTTCTTGATTTCCTCCTCAGATTATTCATTACTAGTGTACAGCAATGCTACTGATTTTTGCCTGTTAATCTTATGTTCTGCCTCTTTACTGAACTTGTTTATCATCTCTTGATGCTTGAAGCAGATTTTTCATGACACTCTATGTGTAGGGTCATGCCACTGAAAAGAGTGAAAATTTTACTTCTTCCATTCCAATTTCAATCCCTTTAATTTCTTTCCCTTGTTTTAGTGTTCAGGCAAGTAAACAAAGTCTCAAACAGGGTGCTCTCAACGGCTATAGATACATCAGTATAATAAAGTCAAGGCACACAATCCCATGAAATTAGTACCACATCAATGGGTCTTACCTTGAAATCTATGACGATTTATTTCCCAATGTAAAAGATTCAGACTCTTAAAATTCCCCTACTCATGATTTTTTAACCCTTTATTTTAACCTGTAATTAGCACTTTATCCAATAAGCCCTGTCCCATTCTAAGTCAAAGCTGCACTGTCATCTCAAAATTCTTGGCTATAGCAGTGCTTCAATATTTGTTCTTCAATTGTAATAACAAATGTACTACACAATTTTTAAATGTCAATAATCAGAGAAGATGTGAGATTGGGGAGAGAGTGGGGTATATGCGAACCTCTTATACTTCCAATGTAATGTTTATGTAATCTAAAATCTCTTTAAAAATAAGATTACTAATTAATAAAAATAATTGGGTATTAAGGGAGGAAAATACTCCATATATAAAATATGGACTATAGTTAGTTGTAATATTTTGATGATGCTATTTCATTGTTTGTAACAAATGTTTCACAACAATGGAAGTCTTTGGTGGTGGGGAGCTGTATGGAAGACTTGCACTAAGATATGCATATTTGTTTGCTAAATGCACAAATTTTACTATACCCTCATTGTTTATGTATATTCTTATATGAATGATGTACTTCAATAATTTTTTTCTAATTGAAAAGAAATTTAGGATAAACATCCCTACACAAGTATATCAATTGTTAAAGCCCTCTTTTTAAATCTCTGGGTAATACACTCTTGCCAGGCCATATGCTAAGACTTGCTATGCATTGTACATACTCATTCCATACTCACAGGTCCCTATGAGTATTAAGCACTATTCCCCATTACTTAAGATGAGAAAACAGGATAAAAAAGACTAAGATTTCTCCCAGTTTATGGAAATGATGAAGTGTGTATTTGATTTCAGTCTTGGATGTGACAAAGCTAGTGTGTTGGCTCCAGAGTCCATGCTTTTAATCACTGTACTAGACCACCCTGAGAAAGTTCAAAACAATTTTGCAAGAGAGTACATCCTGATAAGTGAACAAAGGTTTTTTCTCCATTTATTAAAGTAGTTTAAAAAGTTTCCACAATGCGCAGCCTCATGCTAAACTCAGTTTCCTTCAGTAAAACAAGGATATTTGCACAATATCCTCCCAGGAAAATAATTGTGAAGAACAAATTAGTTTACATATTTAGTTAAAACAGTTCCTGGCACATAATAAGCCTGATGGATTAGCTACCATTACATTAGACAGAATGAAATTTAGAGATACTTCAAGAACAAATTATTGACTTCTCTCTGTTGTGATGCTAGCTTACAATTTGTCCAACATAAAATTCTCTCCTGTTCAAATAAGAAGATTGATTAATGATCAGATCTTACTTAAAGTCACTATCTTTTAAAAAAAAATAATTAATCACACAATATCTGAATGCTGGTTTGCCTCTATTGCAAAATCCAAATAGGTGTCAAAATAAGAGATTTTTATGCTCTTTAAATGAAGATTGAATGCTGCTTCTTTAAAAGCACTTTGTCTTTACCTAGATATTATTTTCTAAATAAAGAAATATAGGTTAAGATAAATAATTTCATGCAAGCACACCCTTCTAGAAATTGGAAGTAAATGTTTCCATATGAAAAGATAGGCCCAAATATGGTGTGAAATTATTGGTTGGCAAAGAAAAGTAAAGAATTAAAACTCATAGTTTTGGGAAAGGTTGGTGTTGATGGTGTCAAAATATTGTGATTATAATCAATGTTCACTGAATTGTACACATTTAAGTAATTAAAAGGGGAAATTTTTCATTGTATGTATTTTAACACAATAAAAATGTAAAAATAAAAGACAATGGAAATACTATTTTAATACCTGAAAGATAAAACAAAACAAAAATTCTACAACCCAAACACCTGCATCCAGAAAATAAAACCCCGTATCATAAATGAGTTAATAAGAACTTTTCTAATAAAAAAAAATGAAGAGGTATTCATCAAAACAGGTAAATAATAAAAATTCTGAAAGGCTATCTTTGGGTTGATGTAAATTTATTTTCAATAAATCAAGCACCAGAAATTATAAACCAAAAAGCAAATTTGAAAGACTTTGCTTTCTTTCTTATCAAGTTATAAAAAAAAAAGAGCATTATAAAACAAACTTAAAAAATTATAAGATGTAATAAATAAAATTCTAATATAGAATTCCCTAATGGTTATAGGATTTGTGAAATAAAAAAGTATAGTAGAAAGTAGGAAACTAGGTGTAGGAAATGAGAGTATGGAAAAATTATTGTTATTGAAAAAAAGGAAAATGGAGATTTTTCTTTTATATTATTTATATTACTTATATATACTTTTATTATAAAATAAAATAAATATATGTTTTATATATTAATTATTATTATTTATATTATTTTTATTATATGAGGTAGTATAATTAAGAGTATATAATTTTATCACAGAATAAAATACTAAAATGCCATAGTATAAATAATAGAAGAAATAGATGAGCAATAAAATAGTGAGCAATAAAATAACATTCAATTAACAATAAAGAAAAGGAGAGAAAAGGAGAGAAAAGAGAAAATTTGGGGGAAAAATTATAATGAGGATGTGTAGAAAATAAACAAGAAAGTAGATTAAAAACAAATTCTTCCTGAAAGAACATTTTTATATTTGAATTCTTAATTGCAATTCTGGACTATCTCAGAGTTCACTGAGTTACACAGTCACTCATTTTATCCTATACCTTTCATTCTAGCCTCATTTCACAAGCCCAAATCTCCCAATTCAACCATTTGCACTCACTTTAGTGCTATTAATTGTACTCACATCACTGTACCACCATCACCTCTGTCCATTATCAAACCATTATAAACAGCAAAATTATTATACATATATATGTACATATATCCACATGAAAAAATGCTCAACATCACTTGCTATCAGGGAAATGCAAATCAAAACTACAATGAGATACCATCTTACACCCATCAGAATGGGAGCTATTAAAAAAACAGGAGACACTGAATGTTGGAGAGGATGTGGAGGAATAGGAACCCTCATCCACTACTGGTGGGACTGCGGTATGGTCCAGCCACTATGGAGGACAATTTGGCGGTTCCTCAGAAAACTAGCAATAGATCTTCCATATGATCCAGCAATTCCACTGCTGGGTATATACCCAGAAGAACTGAAAACAAAAATACAAACAGATATATGCACACCAATGTTCATAGCGGCATTGTTCACCATTGCCAAAAGTTGGAATCAGCCCCGGAGCCCATCAACAGACGAATGGATAAGCAAAATGTGGCACATACATACAATGGAATATTACTCAGCGGTAAGAAGGAACAAAGTGCTAACACATGGAATAACGTGGATGAATCTTGAAGACCTTATGTTGAGTGAAGCAAGCCAGGCACTGAAGGATGAACAGTATATGACCTCACTGATCTGAACTGAGGAAAGTGAGCAGTCTCTGAGAACCATTGTCTGAAAGATAGGTTAACAAGGGAGAGTAAGAGAAGAGCAGGCTTTGAGCCATCACCCATATGGACATAATCTATGGTAAAGGGATAGAGTGTGGTTGCATGTTGGGGGATGGGGCAGATGAGCGGTGGTGTTCCTGGGTTTGGTGGTACAACACTGGGGGGTGGATGGTTTAGGAAGTGCTGGTTCAAATCCCCAGAGCATGCAACTGTGAATCTTGACATTCCATGGGTTAGGAGAGGGGGGTATCATGGGCCCTGGGGGGCTGGGGAGAAGGGAACAGTCAAGATCTAATGGGATGTTTGGTGGTCATGGGGAAGGCTTTTCATTACCTTTCAGTAATGGACACAGGACATGGTAAAAATCATCAAAATTATTTAACTGTATCATCTAAATTGTAAACTATACTGTAAATCACTGACAATGTTTAGTTGCTATATTTTGCTATCTGCATAACAGTTATAACAATGCTAACAACCAAAAAAAAAAAAAAAAGGAGGGGGAATTAATATGGGGTGGGGAAGCGGAGGTGGTTTGGTATCTGGGAGTCTCCGGCACCCCGTGTGTGACTTTGCTGTGACCTAAAACTTCTTTGAAAATTAAATGAAAAATTGGGAGACAATGGGGATTGAGAGGTGGAAGGTGTCATGGCACACCAGACATCCAATAACACAGTGATAAAGGGAAGGAAAAAGGGGAAAAAAGAAGAGAGAAAGGAAAAAAATGAATATATATATATATATTTTTTAAAGGCATTTCCTTTGCTTTTTTGCCCATTTTTTGAATGTCCCAATCCACTAATTATATTTTATTGTGTTTTGTTCTTTGTTTGATTATTTGTTTTTTTTTTTCCCTTCTCTCTCTCTTTTTTTTTTTTTTTTTTTTTTTCCCCCTGAGTTTCCTTATGTTTGTCTCTTGCATGTAAGCTTATCACACTTGTTTCTTTTTCCTAGTAAGGGTATTTGATTATTTTATGGACTAAATGTTCATGGAGGATTTGGATCACAGAAGGGTTACAATGGGTACTGCGGGGGATTATTGGGGGGAGGGTGTCTGGGGGGGGTTTCGTGGGGATTGGTTGAACCGAATATACATGAAAGATATACAAAATCATTCAAAGGATCGGGGGATGGGGCATGGTCACGATGGGTGGATAATCACACAATAAATGAGGGAATCTGAATTCCTAGCCTGGAGAGCTCTGCCACAATCTCCAAGGGAGCAGCAATAGTCCTCTGAGTGTAGGGACAGTGCCTGTCAAAATAGGATGACCCACTGATGTTTGTTTGTTTGTTTGTTTTTTTTTTATTGATGACTACCCTTGTGAGTTTTTGCTCTTGTAAATGAGACTTAGCCTGCAGTTGTGGGGTGCCTAAGGGTTGCCACCTGAGAACCTCCTTGTTGCTCAAGTGTGGCCTCTCTGTAAGCCAAACTCAGCATATGATTGCATTACCTTCCCCCCAACGTGGGACATGACTCCCGGGGATGAGCCTCCCTGGCAACGAGGGATTAATATCAAGTGCCAACTGGCAGCTTTCGCAGTGGCAGTATCGTAGCCAATGAGGTTTATCCGAGGCACGATTATTGCTAATTGAAAACTTTTCCCAAGTGCCAACTGGCAACACAACTGGAAAAAGACCTTGAATAAAAGGGGGAAACGGTAAAGACAAATGAGTTCAAGTGGCTAAGAGACTTCAAAGAGAGTCGGGAGGTCATCCCAGAGGTAACTCTTACGCACACCTCAGTAGGAGCTCATAGAACATCTTAGTGCCTATCACCCCACTCAGTGGGGTTCCTGAGAGCTCCAGAGACACCCTGGTCTTATATAAGGGCGGATAGCCCCAGAGACTGATGCCTTATCAGTGGGTTCTATTTTGGAATCTGTGCTCCTGAGAGTGACAGAATTAGACTCAAATAAGTCCTCCCTGCACATGGTTCACCAGTCCCTTCTATTCAAACCTACATGTGATGCTGGAGTTTTTAGGTATACTTCCAGAGACTGGAGCCTCCCGCCTACCTATGTGCCCGGTGTGCATGAAATCTAGGTGGAGCTGCAACTCCTACCCTACAGCTCAATGGACTCATTCATGTCACCTGGTGAGGAGACAACGATGGGAAATGGCAATCCCAGGGAATGGAGAGGGCCTGCATCTGCAGGCAGGATCATCCCACCCACCATATCCATGTGTTATAAGCCCTCTCTCACTTGGAGTTGGAGTGAACATCACCATCCCAGTCGCCTCTGGATTGGGGGAAGAACTATGGACTAGAGTGGACTTGATGATATTCTCTTGCTCACATATGGTGATTCTTGCAATGCAAGAAATTATAACAATGAGGTGGAGCCAGTGGCCACTTGACAGTTTTTGGGTAGGGAGGGGATGAGCAGTTGAAATACAGGGGCTTCTTTGGGAGTTGGAGGTTGTCCTGAGTACGGTTTTGGCAATGGATGTAGGCCATTTTAAATCAGCACACACCACTCAGAACTGAGTGGGAGAGAGTGTGGTCTACAATGTGAACTGTGGTCTATGGTTGGTGGCAAGGCTCCAGGATGTGTAGGTTCATTGGGGTTGGTGGGCCACGCTGTGGGAGATGTTTGTGTGGGATTTGGTGGGAGGTGTGGGGGGTGGGCAACATGGGAATCCCAGTGGGTTCCGTGAAATATTTTGAGTAATCTAAGCACCTCTTAAAATATATGTATATATATATATATATATATATATAAATAACATTTTTGTAAGCAAATACACATATATGCATATATATTTATATATCATTTTACAAATGTTTGTATGTATTGTGAGAATTTTGATTTTTACCCATAATAAAAAAATAAAAAAAATAAAAAATAAAAAAAAATAAAAAATAAAAAAAAAAAAAAAAGAAGAAAGAGCTAAAATTGAAGACCTAACTGCACACTTGGAGGAATTGGAAAAACAACAACAAACTAAACCTAAAGGGAGTAGAAAACAGGAAATAACAAATATTAGAGCAGAACTAAATGAAATAGAGAATAAGAAAGCACTGGAAACAATAAACAAAACCAAAAGCTGGTTCTTCGAGAATATCAACAAAATTGACAAACCCTTAGCCAGACTAACAAAGAAAAAGAGAGAACAGATGCAAATACATAAAATAAGGAATGAGCAAGGTGATATCACTACTGACCCCACAGAAATAAAGAGTATCATAAGAGGATACTTTCAAAAATTATATGCCAACAAGAATGACAATTTAGAGGAAATGGACAAGTTTCTAGAAACCCACAAACAGCCGACATTGATGAAAGAAGAAATAGATGAACTCAACAGCCCAATTACAAGTAAAGAGATAGACTCAGTCATTAAAAACCTCCCAACTAAGAAGAGTCCAGGACCAGATGGCTTCACAGCTGAATTCTACCAAACATTCCGGAAAGAGCTAACACCAATTCTACTTAAGCTCTTCCAAAAAATAGAAGTAGAAGGAATACTACCTAACTCATTCTATGATGCCAACATTACCCTAATACCAAAACCAAATAAAGATACCACAAGAAAGGAAAATTACAGACCAATTTCTCTAATGAACCTAGATGCTAAAATCCTTAACAAAATACTTGCTAATCGCATTCAACAACATATCAAAAGGATTATACATCATGACCAAGTGGGTTTCATCCCAGGTATGCAAGGATGGTTCAATATAAGAAAATCAATCAATGTAATACACCACATAAACAGATTGAAAGAAAAAAATCACATGATCATCTCTATAGATGCCGAAAAAGCATTCGACAAAATACAGCACTCTTTCCTCATAAAAACTCTACAAAAGATAGGAATAGATGGAAACTTTCTGAAAATGATAAAGGGTATATATGAAAAACCCAAAGCTAACATCATTTTCAACGGTGAAATCCTAAAAGCCTTCCCTCTGAGATCGGGAACAAGACAAGGATGCCCACTATCACCGCTCCTATTTAACATTGTCTTAGAAGTACTTGCTCGAGCACTGAGACAAGAAAAGGACATAAAAGGCATCCAGATTGGAAAAGAAGAAGTAAAAATTTCATTATTTGCAGATGACATGATCCTATACATAGAAAGCCCTGAGAAATCGACAACAAGGCTTCTAGAACTTATAAAGGAGTTCAGTAATGTTGCAGGCTATAAGATCAATGCTCAAAAATCAGTAGCATTTCTATACACCAATAACCAGCAAACTGAGGAGGAAATCAGGAAAAAAATACCATTTACAATAGTAAACAAAAGAATCAAATACCTAGGAATAAATTTAACTAAAGATGTAAAGGACTTATATACAGAAAACTACACAACACTGTTAAAGGAAATCAAAGAAGACTTAAATAAATGGAAAAATATTCCCTGTTCATGGATGGGAAGATTAAACATCATCAAGATGTCTATCCTACCCAAACTAATCTACAGATTTAATGCAATCCCAATAAAAGTCAACACTATATTTTTTAAGGAACTGGAAAAACTAACCACAAAATATATTTGGAGAGGTAAGAGGCCCCGAATTGCCAAAGATATATTGAAAAAGAAAAATGAAGTTGGAGGTATCACATTACCTGACTTTAAAACATACTACAAAGCTACAGTGATCAAAACTGCATGGTATTGGCACAAGGATAGATCTACTGACCAATGGAACCGGATTGAGAGTTCTGATATAGATCCTCGC
>JAKSZT010039227.1:0-10230 GCA_026826555.1 Tolypeutes matacus
TTCTCTCTAGTTTGAATTTTCTCATATTCCATGAGATTCTGTTTCAGATGGAAGCATTCCCATGTTCATTACAATACTAACTAATGTATGAATATTTCATGCTCAACGAGAATAAATGACTAACTGAAGGATTTCCAATATTCCTTACATACACAGTGTTTTACTCTTGCATGTTCCTTGATGCGTCCCTAGCTTTTCCAAATTCATGAAAACCCAAATGTTTTCTCTGAAAGATTATTTCTCAGGTATCTCATGAGGTTTAATTTCCAAGAACACTTCACACTCATACACTTAAAGGGGAGGACTACCATGTGATGCAAACAGGCAAAACTCATTTTCTTCATTCTTTTTTCCTTATATAGATTCCCTCATGCTTAGGTAAGCATGATGCAAATTTCTACAAAGTGAAATTACATTCATAGAAGTGTTATTTTGAGGAAACAATGCTTGCCATCAGAGAACCTATTTTCCCAACTTTCTTACATTCTCTGCCTTCATCTTAAGACTGTAGTGTTGTGGAAGTGGATATAGCTTCACTCACAAGCCTTTTCTTATGTGGTTCTTTCTGCTTCTCTAATGTCCTATGCTTCTTCATAGTTTGTGGTGTGCAGTTAAAGCAGTGCTTAGAGGGAAATTTATATCATTGAATGCATTCATTAGAAAACAGGAAAGATCCAATATCAATCATCTAAGCATCCAATATTTGAAGTTCAACAACATCACCTTTTTTATAATTCTATCAATTATGGCTCCCCTTGCCTCAAATGAGCATCACATCCAGTGTGGTGACTTCATAACTTGGAAATGGGGCAGTGGTAGAGCACTTGATTTATGATGGGGACAAAACAGCATCCCATAAATCAACGATGGAACCTTCTTTCTTCTGAAGAATAAGAAAGGTGCAGCTTCCAAATATGCACGAATAAGGTGGCCCCAGAACAATTGCCTAAATGGCAAACATGGAAATCCTGAACACTTTGTTTTGACTGACTATATTTGATCAAAATTTTTTTCTATTAATATGGATCAGATGCACTATTTAATATTGCTTAAAGATTGCCAAGTGTATTATAACACTTTTGCTTCCCTTGCCAAATCTGCACTTATTATTTGTTAATGACTTGCCAAATAATGTATTTTTAAACATTTTATATCCTGTATTAGTAAGCCAAAGGGGTGCTGCTGCAAAATACCATAAATCTGTTGGTCTTTATAAAGGGTATTTATTTGGGGTAGAAGCTTATAGTTACCAGGCTAGAAAGCATAAGTTTCTTCCTTCACCACAGGAAGGAACTGTCTTGGAATAAGACAGCTGCCAACATTTGTCAGGGTACAGGCGTGTACAGTTCCTCTCTTCTCATCGCTGAGTTTCTCTCTGGGCTCATCTCCTCTGTTTACTCCACAAGGTCATCTGTAGACTATGAGGCTCTCTAAGCTTTGCCTCTCTCCACAAGGCCAGCTGTGAACTGTCAGGTAAAACACTGGTCTCTTTACCCCATGGACTTCTGTTGTTGCTCATAAGAAATCCAAACTCAAAAACTACTCCAACTCTATCCTTTGCCATGTCTTTTAATGTCTGAGAACCCACCTACCAACGGACATAGCTGAAAGCCCTACCGACTCTGGCTCAGTCAACTCCCTTATCATAACTTAATCATGCCCAGATTAACAGGCCAGTTTACAAGCATAATCTAATATCTATTTTTGGAATTCATAATGATATCAAACTGCTACATATCCATTTACCCATCTTATGCTGTATATTATTTTATGGTGCATTTGAACACTTTATTGATGTCCTAGGCCACGGATATCATTATTCATTTATCCATTTAATTGACATTCATATATATTAATTTAATTAACAGATATTGTTCTTCAGTCCATCCTGAATCTTGAACCTTCTGAGATTATTTTCTTTCTGCCTGAATATTCTTTTACATTTCTTTTAAAGTGAATTGCTGCCAACAAACTTTATTAGTTTTTACTCATCTGTAAAAGTATTTATTTCAATTCCTCCTGAAGGAATGAAATGAATTAAGTCTCAGGTCTCTATGATTTCACTGCATTTGAGAGCTCCCTAAGGGTTGAATTTCTCCATTCTGTTGTAAATGTAATCAGTTCTTTGGAGAAGAAAATGGGGGCTTTCAGTTTTACAGATTGCTTCCTGCCCCTCCACCCCCCAGGCCAAATCTGTACAATCTGGCTCTGGGGATGGGAATAATGGAACACCTCTCTGAGTTACACACCTGAGTTTGGAGTCAAGATTTGGGGGAGAAAGCATGGTATATTGCATTCTTCTTTGGAGCATTCTCAGGAGCAGTTGGAAAGGAAACAAGACCACACCAATTCTTCCCAACAGGAACCTTAAGCTTATAAAATATGTGTGGTCATTAAAAACCCAGACACCCATCTGGCCATAATGGGGGAATGGTGGGCCTAATGGGGGAATGGCACCACTCGTGCTGGGAAAAGGTCAATCACTTCCCCTCCTGCTGAGATGTTAATGGCAATTATCTGCTTCTGTAACTCTGCTTGCTTGCTTTGCTTAGAACACTATATAGAAACATATATCTTTAAACCTACCTGTCCTGTCTCTTGACACTTGCAGAAATGTTTGGTGCACGTGGGAAGAAAGTCTATAATGACTGCAGCCTCCAGAATTTAGTTGTGACTCTTACTAAAGTGTGCACCTCGGCCATTAATGAAGGTTCTATTAAATTTTTCTCCTGGAAGTTGTTACTTATATGAAGTGCTCCACTTCATTACGGAGGCCCCAGTGAGATAAATTGTAGCCGGCCACACTGAGGCCTTCAGGGGAAGGTCTCTGAGGAATATTCCTCAGCCCTGGTAGGTCCTCAGTCTGGTCAGAAACTCCATGGGAGATTATTAATTCAATCAAAGGAACTGCCAGTTCTCTTCTGTTTTGGGAACTTTGGATCCAGAGGACGCCATTGGGCTGCCAGATGTGCCTCTACTCCCGTGACCTGGCCACCGGTTTAGACATCACCTGGGGCCTCAGAATAGGCTCAACATTCATATGTCTGTATGTGTAACTGGATGTCTGTCCGTAATATTTGTGCTCAGTTTCTGTTCTGTGCTCCTTTTTATTGTTACTATGAGTCAATCCTCCTCTTGTCCTACCACACCCCTTGCCTGTTTTCTAAAGAAGTTTCAGGAATTGAAGAAGGCAGTAGCTCAATATGGAGCCACGTTCAACCCTGGGACCCTCTGAACCCTCTGCAAATTGGAGTGGCCCACCTTGGATATGGTCTGTCCATCTTAAAGAACAATGGACATCCCAAGAGACTACAACATTTGGCGGGTCATCAATGGCAAACCTGGGCACCCATACCAGATTCCTTACATTGATGTGTGGATAGATCTTATTACAGATACTCTCAACAAACTAAAAATTTGTCTTGCAGGACAAAAACACCAGGCCCAGCCAAAGCCCCAATTTCCGTTGAAAGCCCTTGTTAATAACCCCAGTCCTTCGGTCCTACAAATGCATCTGATGAACTAGCCCCTTACCTCCCCACCCCCCAATCTACCTCTCATCCCCCTCAAATGGCTCCCTCCCCATCTACTCCTCGTCTCTCTCTGAACCAATCATCTACAGACAGCCTATACGCTCCACACCCCACACCCACTGATACCTCTCTAACCAGCTCCCCCCATGGCTTAATTTCTCTCCTAGAAGCTATCTTTTTCATCCATAATCCCATCTGGGATGACTGTCAGCAACTGATACAGGTCATATTCATTTCGGAGAGAGATAGTATTCAGAGGGAGGCTGTAAACACCATCATGGTTCGAGACAGTGAACCCACTACTGAACCTACCCAAATAGAAACTGTGTTCCCCTCTACCAGACCAGACTGGAATTACAACCAGGATCAGGTAAGGAGGATCTTAAATGGGTTCATCAAACTCTCCTACGTGGCCTTAAATCTGCTGCCAGAAAGCCAACGAATCTTTCTAAAGTGAGTGAAACTACCCAATGCCCTAATGAGTCACCCTCTGCCTTTCTTGAGTGTCTAATGAAGGCCTATAGAAATTAAACCCCTATAAACCCCGAGGCACCTGAAAATCATAGGGCTATAAATATAGCATTTGTATCACAGTCAGCTCCTGGTATATGAAAGAAATTGCATAGGCTTGAGGGGTTTGATGGGAAGCTATTATCTTAACTAATCGAGGTATCAGAGAAAATGTATAATAAGGAGGATGATGATACTCTAAAAATGAAGAAGGTGGCATAGGTCCTGCTGAGCACAATGGTGACAGAATGTGCTAGGGCCTCTTCCTCCCATGGATTCTCTGGGAACCAGAGAAAGCCAAGGCAAGGTAGACCATGATGGCAAAGGGACCACTGCATTACTGCAAAGAAAAGGGACACTGGAAAAATGAATGCCCCCAATGCTGCCAGACCCAGGCCCAGCCCTGTGGTAGCTAGACTGATGTGGCCAGGGTTCTCCAGGCCCCTGGGAGCCCGTGGTGAAACTAACAGTTGGGGGCTGCCCTGTTAACTTCCTGGTCAATACGGGGGCTACATACTCTGCCCTAAAATTGGCCTCTGGTCCCTTTAAAGCTGAACATACTCTGGTTCAAGGGGCTCCTGAGAAGATACATTGTTATACCTGGACCACCACCCAGACCGTTAATCTTGGATCTGGGACCATCACCCACTCATTCCTCATTATGCCCAACTGTTCCTACCCCCTGCTGGAATGGGACTTTCTACAAAAAATTGAAAGCAACCATCTCCATCTGGGATGGTGAGATGACACTAAAGTTCAGCGCTCAGCCCCAGATCCTCCTTGTAACCTGACCTTTCTTGGAAGAATATCTCCTAACAGGCCTCAAGTAACCACCAGCAGCTAATTGTTTCTGCAAGAATTCCAGCTCCTGGTTCTGGGAGTCTGGGCTGAGGAACCGCCCCCCCTCAGACTGGCCCAGCATCAGGCCCCATGGTAGTGAAAGAACACAAACAGCCACAAAACCAGGACTGGAATTGAAAAATCCATCTGCCATCTACACGATGCAGGTATTCCTCTTCCTTGCCAGTCCCCGTGGAACACCCCCTTACTTCCTGTGCAAATGCCGTGGAGCAGAGACTATCAGCCAGTATAGGATTTTAGAGAAGTAAATAAGAGTGTTGAAACAATAAACCCTAGCGTCCCTAACCCATACATGCTTCTAAGCCAGCTCCCTCTGGTACATACTACCTACACTATCCTGGATTTAAATGACAAATTCTTTTCTATACCTTTGGCACCAGTTAGCCAGCACATTTTTGCCTTTGAAGACCCTCATCCCGGGGGATTTGGGCAGCTGACATGGACATGGATTCCTCAAGGATTCAAAAACTCCCCCACCTTTTTTGGAGAGGCTCTGGGGCAAGATTTGTCCCCCCTCAGAGAGCAGCATCCAGGTATTACCCTACCTCAGTATGTAGATGACCTCCTTCTAGACACACTGGACTCAGACTCTTGCAAAGTGGCAACTCTCAGCCTACTCAAAGCCTTAGCAGAAATGTGATATCATGTATCTGACAAAAAGACTCAGCTCTGCTCCTACTCTGTACCATACCTTGGATACATCTTAGAAAAAGGGGAGCAGGAACTTTACAAAACAGGATACAAGCTGTATTGTGCATCACTGAGCCAACCTTAAAATGACAGGTACATGAATTTCTTGGCATGGTGGGGTATTGAAAACTGTGGATCTCCAGATTCACAGGAATTGCTAAGACCCTTTACGCTGCCATGGTGGGCAAGGGAAGTGACTTGTTGTGGACCAACAAGCAACAGGAAGCTTTTACTTGCCTGAAGACAGGTCTGGTGAGTGCCCCCACCCTTGGGTTACCTGACATGTCCAAACCCTTTCATCTATTTGTGGATGAAAGTCATGGGGTTGGCAAAGGAGTATTAACCCTGTCCATTGAGCCTTGGCACCGACCAGTAGTGTACCTCTCAAAAAACCTGGACTATGTAGCTGCCAGATGGCCCAACTGCCTATGAGCCATCACGGCCACTGCCCGTTTAGTTAAGGAAGCCTGTAATTTAACCTTTGGCCAAAATCTGGTGGTAACAGCCCACATTTGGTTGAAGCCCTCCTCCACAGTCTGCTGGATATCTAATGCCAGAATCACGCAATATCAAATGTTATTATTGAACCCACCCTGTGTGGTATTCACACAAAAGCGGCATTAAATCTGGCCACCCTGCTCCCTGACTCTAGTGCCCCCCACAGTTTCCCACGACTCCTTACACTTGCTTGAAACCTTGATGTGGCTACACCCAGACTTCACCTATGTGCCATTGCAGGATGCTTCCCATAATCTCTACATAGATGGAGGCAGTTATGTTTAGGATGGAATCTGTTACACGGGAGAAGCTGTGGTAGAGCAACCCAAAACTATCTGGGCTCAATTTTACGCCATGGCACCTCCGCCCAATGGACAGAACTAATATCCCTGACTCAGGCCTTAAGATGGGGAAAGACCAAACTGTCAATATTTACACAGACATGCGCTATGCCTTTGCTACATCCCATGAACTCAGTGCACTGTACCAAGATCGAGTATTCTTAATATCTGGAAGAAAAGAGATTAAAAATGGAGGTGAAGTCCTAGAATTATTAGAAGTCATTTGGTTCACTGACCAAGTTGCCATTGTTCACTGCAATGGACATCATAAGGGAAACTCCCCGCAGGCAGAAGGCTAGCAGATGAAGTCACATGGGCCACCACCTTCCTACTGCTCAACCCTGTGCAAATGCTCCCAACAAACCCTAGCGAGGATCTCCCAGTTCTATGCAACTCCCCAGAAGACATCAGGCAGGGGGAAGGTCTAGGAGCTAAAATTTCCCCAGAAGGTTGGTTAGTCCTGCCCGATGGCAGGACATATCAACTCGAAGCAGTGGGAAGGCAATTAGTCAAAATGCTGCATGACACCACACATATGGGCAGCACTAAATTAATAGAACTAATAAAAAGAGACTTTTATTTCCAAGGTTTGTCTAAAATCAGCAAAAACTTCACATGAAGATGTGAAGTCTGTGCCAGAGTAAATCAAAGAGGAGGTGCTCAAGCTCCAGTGGGAACTAGGTTCCCAGGGATGGAACCAGAGGAGCACTAGGTGTTAGGTGTTACTGAAATAAAGTTGGGAAATATGGGTATAGGTATCTCCTGGTGCTGGTAGATACGTTTTCAGGATGGGTGGAAGCCTACCCGAATAAAAATGAAAGAGCCACAGTAGTAGTAAAGAAGCTGATAGCACAAATCATTCTAAGAATTGGGCTTCTTCTTAGAATAGTGTCAGTAACAGTCCGGCTTTCATAGCTCAGGTGACTCAACAATTGGCTAAAGCCCTGGGTATAAATTGGAAACTGCACTGTGCATTTCAGCCCCAAAGTTCAGGAAAGGTTGAAAGGATGAACCACACCTTGAAAGAAACCCTAACCAAGTTGGTTCTGGAGTCTGGTGAAAACTGGGTGAGTCTCCTACACTTTGCCCTCCTTAAGACCAGATGTAGCCCCTATGTGTAGGACATTATGCCCTATGAAATATTATTTGGCAGACCCCCAACCCTGTTACCCAAGTTGGGGTTGGGAAAAATACCTGTATATGAGAGCCAATATCTTTTCTCTATTCTAAAGGAACTGGACTTGGATTAAGAAAATGGTCAATTGAATGGTCCAAGAAGCCCATCCCCCTCGTCCATGTTCCAAACCTCCTTTATTTCAGGTGCAGCCCGGGAATCTAGTCTGGGTATGAAAGCTCCAAGCTGGAAAAGTCAAACCATGTTGGACTGCTCCAAATGTGGTGATCCTCACAGTGCCCATGGCAGTAAATGTCATGGGGAATAGACAATGGATACATGCGTCAGGGCTAAAAGTCATCAGAACTGGTACGGTGGACTCAGAGGCAAAAAAAAAGTGGACAGTCACCAGAATAGAAGAACCCATAAAGATCAAGATTCCCTGAACGAGTTAAGACTAAGGGTGGGGAAGAGGGAGAGATATGGCAACAGCCTGGAAAATGAGTTTGCTTCCCCTGTTGGTAATTAGTGTGTGCATCAATAGTTTTTGTTTAACCTCCTATAACTGGAGTATTATAAGGACAAGGGACAGAACGGTTCTAAATGTCACTCAAACTACTGGGAAAAGTCCCATCCTCTCTTTTGACCTCTGTGACCTCCTTCGGGAGAATTGGAACCACCTAGACATTGAGCCAGATGGACCTCCTGCAGGTCACGGATGTGGAGATGAATATTTAAAAAGAGGACTAACCCAGGCCAAGCTCTATGCCTGCCCCACAGATGGTCCCCCAGAATGCCATACTCACGGGCAGTACCACTGTGCCCAATGGGCTTGTGAAACCCTAGCCCCACGGATTTCCAGAGATACTGCCATCAGCCTCTTCAGGGGAGCACAGCCCCAGAACCCAACCATAGGTTCCAGTAAACCCATTCATATCCATATTAACAATGGGTTCAACAATGCCTGGGAAAGGAAGCAAAACATGGGCTCAGAATATATGTAGTTGGTCAAGACCCCAGAGCTGAGTTTACCATCCTATGGGGTATTCTAAAACCCGTTCCACCCAATCTGGTGGGCCCCAACTGGGACTTTCTTCTTAACCCAGAACTGGTAATTCCACCCAAAAGAAAACCAGGGCCCTTACGGTCCCTCAAGCAAAACCCCCCCAGAACATCCTTGTTGTCATTGTTGTCCTCTGTCTTACCTTTCTTAAATGAGAGCCAGCCAAATGCCACCAATGATTGCTGGCTCTGCCTAAATCCCTAACCCCCATATTAAATTGGAATAGGAGAAGATGGAAGCACTATCCGCTATAAATCACTGTATGTTCAAAAGATATTAGGGAAGCGGCTGTGGCTCAATCAGTAGGGCTCCCGTTTACCATATGGGAGGCCCCGAATTCGGTTCCTGGGGCCTCCTGGTGAAGGCAAGCCCGCCCGCACGGCGTGGTTAGCTGACCCAGTGAGCACAAGCAGCAAGGGGGGGAGAAAAGAATAAATAAATAAAATCTTAAAAAAAAAAAAAAGGTATCAGTAGAGATTCGGGAGGTCATCCCAGAGTTAATACTTATGCACACCTCAGTAGGAGCTCATAGAATATGAAAGTGCACATCACCGCACACAGAGGGGCTCCAGAGAGCTCTGGAGACACCCAAGTCCTATATAAGAGGGGATAACCCCAGAGAATGGTGCCTTATCAGTGGCCACTATTTTGGAATCTGTGCTCTTGAGAGTGACAGAATTGGACTCAAATAAGTCCTCCCTGCACATGGTTCATCAGTCCCTTCTATTCAAACCTATATGTGATGCTGGAGTTTTTAGGTATACTTCCAGAGACTGGAGCCTCTGGCCTTCCTATGTGCCAGGTGTGCGTGGAATCTCAGTGGAGCTGCAACACCTACCTTACAGCTCAAAGGACTCATCCAAGTCACCTGGTGAGGAGACAATGATGGGCAACAGACATCCCAGGGAATGGAGAGGGCCTGCATCTGCAGGCAGGATCATCCCACCCACCATATCCGTGGGATATAAGCCCGCTCTCACTTGGAGGTGGAGTGGTCATCACCATCCCTGTCCACTCAGGATTGGGAGAAGAACTATGGACTAGAGTGGACTTGATGGTATTCTGTTGTACATATATGGTGATTCTAGCAATGGAAGAAATTATAACAGTGAGGTGGAGCCAGTGGCAACTGGACACTTTGGGGGCAGGGAGCGGATGTGCAGTTGAAATACAGGGGCTTTTTTGGGATTTCGAGGTTGTCCTGAGTGCCGTTGTGGCAATGGATATAGGCCATTTTGAATCAGCACACACCATTTGGAACTCTGTGGGAGAGGGTGTGGTCTACGATGTGAACTGTGGTCTATTGTTGATGGCAAGGCCCCAGGATGTGTAAGTCCATTGAGGGTGAGGGGCCACACTTGTGGGAGATGTTTGTGTGGGATGTGGGGGGATGCTTGGTAGATGGGGAACATGGGAATCCTGGTAGGTTCTGAGTAATATTTTAGGTAATCTAAGCACCTCTTAAAAAAAAATAAAAATAAAAATATATGTATAAATATATAACATTTTGTAAGCAAATTCACATATATGCATATATATTTATATATCATTTTATCAATATTGGGATGTATTCTGAAAATTTTGATTTTTACCCACAATAAAAAATAAATTAATTAAAAA
>JAKSZT010039231.1:0-24867 GCA_026826555.1 Tolypeutes matacus
CCCCAAAAAGAAACCTTGTACTCTTTAATAGTCACTCCCCCCAATTTCTTCCTAACCTCCCCAGCCCTAGGCAACCATTAATCGACTTTCTGCCTCTATAGATCTGCCTATTCTGGACATTTCATATAAATAGAATCGTACAGTATGTGTGGTCTTTGTGATTGACTTCTTTCACTTAGTATAATATTTTTGAGGTTCATCCATGTTGTAGCATGTAACAGTACTTCATTTCTTCTTATTGCCAAATAACATTCAATTGTTGGATATACCACATTTTATTTATCCAGTCATCATTTATGGACATTTGGATTGTTTCCACTTTTTGGCTATTATGAGTAATACCTCTATGAACATAAGTATACAAGCTTTTCTGTGAATATATATTCATTTCTCTTGGGTAGATACCTAGGACTGAAATTGCCAGGTCATATGGTAATTCTATGTTTACTTTTTAAAAATGTATATATCATAATTTAAACATTTTTATTCTAGTGACATACAACTAAAATTTCCCTTATGACCACGGCTCACATATCCAGTGCTGTTAATTACATTCACAATGTTGTGCGACCATCACCACCATCCATTACCAAACTTTACAATCACCCCAGATAGAAACTCTGTGCAATTTAAGCCTTAACTCCCCATTCCCTATCTGCAACCCATCCCCTGGCAACCTATACTCTAGATTCTGACTCTATGACTTTGCTTATTCTAATTATTTATCTCAAAGTGATCGTACAATATTTGTCCTTTGGCATCTGGCTTATTTCACTTAGCATGATGTCTTCAAGGTTCATCCATCATGATGCATATATCAGAACTTCATACGTTTTTATGGCTGATGATATTCCTCTGTGTGTGTGTGTGTGTGTGTATCTTACCACATTTTATTTATCCATTCATTGAGGGATACTAGGGTTGCTTCCATCTTTTGGCAGCTGTGAATAATACAGCTATGAACATTGGTGTGCAAATATGTTTGAGTCCCTGCTTTAAATTCTTTTGGGCATAGACCTAGACATGGGATTGCTGGGTAATAGAGTAATTAGATCCTTAACTTTCTGAGGAACTGCCAAATCTCTAAGTTGCTTTTGGTAGTATTGACAGCCTAACTATAGTAAGTCTTCCAGTCCATGAACATGGCATGTCTCTCCATTTATTTTGGTCTTTAGTTTTTCAGCAATTTTTTTTCTTCCACAGCAGCTGCACCAATTTACACTCCTATCAGCACTGAACGAGTGCCCCTATTTCTGCACATCCTCTCCAACACTTGTAGTTTTCTGGGTTTTTTAAATAGTAGCCATTCTACTGGGTGTGAAATGGTATCTCATTGTGGTTTATGATTTTCAGTTCCCTAATAGCTAATGATATTGAGCATCTTTTTTATGTGCTTTTTTGGCCATTTGTATATCTTTTTTGGAGAAATGTCTATTCATGGGTTTTTTTTTGCCTATATTTAATTGGGTTTGTCTTTTTATTGTTGAGTTGTAGGATTTTAAAAATACATTCTATATACTAAACCCTTATCAAATATGTAGTTTCCAAATATTTCTCCATTGAGTAAGTCATCTTTTCACTTTCATGGTAAAGTACTTTGAGGCACAGACGTTTTTTTTTTTTATTTTGATGAGGTCCCACTGTTCTATTTTTTCTTTTGTTGCTTTTGCTCTGAGTGTAAAGTCTAAAAAAACCATTGCCTAACACAAGATACTAAAGATGCTTCCCTATGTTTTCTTCTAGAAGTTTTATAGTCCTGGTTCTTATATTTAAGTCTTTATTCTATTTTGAGTTCATTTTTATATATGGTGTGAGGTAGGGGTCCACCTTCACTATTTTGCATATGGATAATCAATTCTCCCAGCACTATTTGTTGAAGAGAGTATTTTTTTCCCAATTGAGTGGACTTGGCTGCCTTGTCAAAAATCAACTGGCCATAGATGTGATGATCTATTTCTGAACTCTCAATTCAATTCCATTGGTCTATACATCTATCCTTGTGTCAGTACCATGCTGTTTTGACCACTGTAGCTTTGCAATAAGTTTTTAAGTCAGGAAGGGTGAGTAATCCACAGTCTCCTCAGTAATAGCAGACCAACAAATTTAATTCAAACGTCTCCTCTGAACAAGCAGACCACAAAGTAAAAGTAAGCAAAGATCAGAACAGAAGAGAGAATTTTACAAACTTACCTAGCAGGGGGGCAGATGTGGCTCAAATGGTTGGGTGTCCATCTCCTATATGGTGGGACCTGGGTTCAATCCCAGGGATCTCCTGGTAAAATAAAAGAAAAAAACATAGAAGGCATGCAGGCCTGCCAGGCCCTTCCAAGCCATAGCAAGATGATGACATAACAGGAGAGTGATACAAGGGAGAGCCAAGACGAGACGCTCCAAAAAACAAGGAACTGAGGTGGCACAGGTGGCAGAATGCCTCTCTCTCCCACATTGGAGGTTCCCAGGATCAAATCCTGGTGAAGACAGGAGGAGAAGGATGAGAAGAGAGGGCAGGAAACAGACACAGAGAATTGCCCAGCAAATGGACACAAAACAGCCAAAATGGCAGGGGAAGGATGGGTTAAAATGGATAAAAGTAAAATAAATACATAAATCTTAAAAAAAAAAATAACCCCCAAAAACAACTTACCTAGCACAGGGAAAGACCCAGATTCAGAATCACCTTCACGCAAAGTGCCCAGTGTCCGCTCATGGCAGAAATCTTGCCCAGAACCTCCAGCCTTGGTCCTCCAGGGAGATCCCCAGGCAGCTTCTAGGCATGGAGCTGAGGGATCCAGGGAATCTCTGCAGCTGACAAGACACAGATCAGAGCTGCTCGGGGGACTGCAACCCAGAGCAGCATGGGTCCCTTCACGATCGCCAATTGTTACCATAAGGACAGCTATTTCCAATAGACAGGCCTGCCCAATTTCTGTGCTAAAAGGACAAACATGCCTTTTAGTGAGAAGGTGATTTATTGCAAATGCACAAGCAAGGAACTGGGAGAACCTTCCCAAAACCAATTCAAAGTGAAAAGAGGAGCTAGGGTTTTTATAGGAGGAAGAAAGAAAAAAAAAGGCGGGGGGGGGAGCGGTAGTTGAGAAGAAAAACAAGTGAAAAAAAAAATGATGCCAGGGGTCTTGTGAGGAAGGTATATGCAAAATCTCAGTCCTGTGTTGTCTCAAGTATATTCAACTTGTCCTTGATTTCAGTGGCTAATAAATCACAGTTTAGATATGGTTATGCAGGTGCAAGTCTTTCCTGGCTCCTTTCTCAACTACTCAAGGATATCAAAGTTTTTGTCTCTGGGAAAAGTTACAGATTTATACCATTCTGTCTGATTTTGCTTTGAGACGTTATCTTATTCCTGTAAGCAAAACTGAGAAGGTCCTTCAGGGAATTAAGTGCAAAGAGTAAACTTAGATTAAAATTAGATTAATAGAAAACCAGATCAGTTTTAGAATTTTCAAAGCTGCTTAAGTGAAGAAATTTCAATAAGCACATTTTCCAGCTATCATTTGTGATTGGTTTGTTGAAATCTCTTTCTTCTAGCATGAGTGTAAGTTGTTCATGTATTTCTAGGAAATTGTCCATTTCATCTAAGTTGTCTAGTTTGTTGGTGTACAGTTGTTCATAGTATCCTCTTTTTTATTTCTGTGGGGTCAGTAGTAATGTTCCCTCTCTCATTTCTAATTTTATTTGCATCATCTCTCTTTTTTCCTTTTTCAGTCTGGCAAAAGGTTTGCCAAATTTTCTGATCTTCTCAAAAGACCACTTTTGGTTTTATTAATTCTCTCTCTTGTTTTGTTATTCTCAATTTCATTTATTTCTGCTCTAATCTCTTTATTTCTTTCCTTCTGCTTGCTTTGGGTTTAGTTTGCTCTTCTTTTCCTAGTTCCTCCAAGTATGCCATTAGGGCTATGATTTTAGATCTTTCTTATTTTTAAATGTAGGTGTTTAGGGCTACAAGTTTCCCTCTTAATTCTGCCTTTGCTACATCCCATAAGTTTAGATATGTTGTGCTGATTTTCATTCTTCTCAAGAGAGTTACTGATTTCTCTTAGAACTTCTTCCTTTACCCACTGATTGTTTTAGTGTATTGTTTAACCTTCATAAATTTGTGAATTTCCCAGACCTCTGCCTGTTATTGATTTCCAGCTTCATTCCATTATGATATAAGAAAGTGCTTTTTATAATTTCAGCCTTTTAAAATTTATTGAGACCTGTTTTGTGACCCAACATTTGGTCTATCCTGGAGAATAATCCATGAGCACTTGAGAGAATGCATATCCTGCTCTTTGGGAGTGAATTGTTTTGTATATGTCTGTTAGGTCTAGTACATTTATCAAATTATTCAATTTCTATGTTTCCTTATTGATCTTCTCTCTATGATCCATCTTTTGATGAATGTATTGTATTGGAGTCTCTAATTGTTAATGTAGTGATATCTATTTCTCCCTTCAGTTTTGCCAGTGTTTGTCTCATGTATTTTGGGGCACTTTAGTTAGGTGCATAAGTGTTTATGATTGTTATTTCTTCTTAGTTGATTGCCCCTTTTAGTAATATATGATGACCTTGTTTGTCTCTTATAACAGCTTTGCTTTTAAATTCTATTTTGTCCAATATAATATAGCTACTCCAGTTTTTTTTTTGTTGTTGTTACAGTTTGCATGGAATATCAATATCTAGCCTTTCACTTTCAACCTATTTATATCCTTAGGTCTGTGAGTATTTTTGTAGACAGCATATAGATAGATCATATTTTTTATTCATTATGCCAATCTGTGTCTTTTGATTGAGGAGTTTAGTCCATTAACATTCAATGTTGTTATTGTAAAGGCAGTACTTACTTCAACCATTTTATCCTTTGTCTTTTATATGTTTTGTCTTATTTTTGTCTTTTTAAACTCTTTTAGTTATCTTTACTGATAGTCTTCATTTCTACACTCTCCTCCAAGCGTCTCTCTCCTGTCTTTTCCTTTCAACCTGCAGGACTCCCTTTAGTATTTCTGGTAAGGCAGGCCTCTTGTTAACAAACTCTCTCAGCTTCTGTTTATCTGTGAATATCTTAAACTCGCCATCATTTTTGAAGAAGGGTTTTGCTGGATAGAGAATTCTTGGCTGGCAGTTTTTCTCTCTCAGTATCTTAAATTTATCATACCACTGCCTTCTTGCCTCCATGGTTTCTGATGAGAAATTAACACTTAGTCTTATTGGTTGCCCCTTGTATGTAATGAACCACTTTTCTCTTGATGCTTTCAGAATTCTCTTTATCCTATGCATTTGACATTCTGAATAATATTTCTCTTGGAGTAGTTCTATTCAGATTTATTTGGTTTGGAGTATGTTGCGACTCTTGGATATGGATATCTATGTCTTTCATAAGAGTTTGAAATTTTTCAACCATTATTTCCTCAAATATTCTTTCCGCCCCTTTCCTTTCTCTTCTCTTTCTGGGACACCCATGACACATATTTTTGTTGCTTCATGCTGTCATTCGGATCCCCAAGACCCTGCTCATTTTTTCCCCATTCTTTTCTCTATCTGTCCTTCTGTCTGATTTTGGATGCCCCATCTTCTCACTTACTGATCCTTTGTTCTGCCTCTTCAAGCCTGCTGTTGTAAGCTGCTAGTGTATTTTTAATTTCATCTATTGTGACTTTCATTTCCATAACTGTTATTTTTCTTTGCATGTTTTCAAATTCTTCTTTATGCTCCCCCAGTGTCTTCTTGATATCCTTTAGTTATTTAGCCATCTCCTTGAAATGATTTAGGAGATTTGTTTGAACATCTTTGATTAGTTGTTCCATATTCTGTATCTCCTCTGACTTTTCAACTTGCTCCTTTGACTGAGACATATCTTCCTGTTTCTTGATATGGCTTTTAATTTTTTGCTGATGTCTGGGCATCTGATTATCTTTAACTCTGAAGATCAGCTTCTTCCTCTTATATAGGGTTTTTTTTTTATTGTGGGTAAAAATCAAAATTTTCACAATATATACCAACATTTGCAAAATGATATATAAATATATATGCATATATGTGCATTTGCTTACAAAAATGTTATTTATATATATATATAAATATATTTTAAGAGGTGCTTAGATTACCCAAAATATTACACGGAACCCACTGGGATTCCCATGTTGCCCACCTCCCACACCTCCCACCACCCACAAGTGTGGCCCACCACCCTCAATGGACTTACACATCCTGGGGCCTTGCCACCAACCATAGACCACAGTTCACACTGTAGACCACACTCTCTCCCACACAGTTCTGAGTGGTGTGTGCTGATTTAAAATGGCCTACATCCGTTGCCACAACGGTACTCAGGACAACCTGGGAGGGGACGAGCAGTTGAAATACAGGGGCTTATATAGGGTTTTATTGTTGATTGGCATTGTGTTAAAGCTGATCCTTGATGCTTGGTCCAAGTTATTCTAGATCTCTAGAATAGCTAAAGTTTAACTATCAGATTTTCCCAGCTCTTCTTCATCTGATTCTTGGCCTGGGTATGCAGTAAAATTTTTAAGACTTCATTTTTTGTGTAATTGTTTCACCTCCAGAAGAAAGCTTCCTTTCCTGTTCCTTCTCCAGGAATCTTGGTCTGTTCTGTTTTTGTGCATAATGTTTACCACAACTTCTATGACTTATTTAAATTCTATCCCTCACTCAGTGCCCCATTTTTCTTAAACTTTTCATTTATGGGACCCTACAGTCTTACAGAGGTCAGTTTAATCCCCTCCTCTCTCTTTCCTCTGAGTGGCTTTTCTGCCTCCAGTCTTCCCTGTTAGTGTTTCCCACCCTGTGGAGTCTAATGGTGTCAAACCAGAAAGATGGGTGTGATGGTTAGGCTAATGTGTCAACTCAGCCAGGTTATTGTGTCCAGGTGTTTGGTCCAGGAAGCACTGGGCTAATTGTAATACAAGAGCATTTATGGACTTCGATCACCAGTGAGTTTACTGCATGGATGGCTGATTACATCTGCATCAATCAGGGAGATTGCATCATCAATGGGTGACACTTTTATCCAATCAGTTGAGTACCTTAAAAGGGAAAGTGATTTCAACATTCAGAGAGAATTTCCCAGCTCGTCATTGGACAGCCAACTTCTCCCAGAAGCTCATCAAGGACCTTTCATCAGACTTTCATCAGAGCCCCTGGTTTGCAGCCTGCCTGTGGAACCTGGACTTGTGCATCCCCATAGTCGCATGACAGACTCTTATAAAATCTCGTATTGTTGAGAGATATCTCCTGTTGATTCTGTTTCCTGAGAGAACTCTGACTAATACAACTTGGTACCAGGAGTGGTTCTTGAGGAACAGAGTCTTAAACATGTGATGTCTGAGGTGGTTCAGGGAGTTTTGCAATTGGCTCTTTACTCTAATTGGACTCAGGGGTACTAGTGACTCCCTTTCCAATAATGAAGAGGTTGCTAACAGTCCATGATGTGAGCTGGCAATAGAGACACGCAAAATATCACCACTGGACTCCCCTACTTCCATACTTATAAGAAGCAAGAATCTGGGTGAGCGTGTTTTCAACACCTTAAGAGAATTTCGTGGAGTCAGAAAGTATAATGATGTTGACTGGCTTCTCCTAGATACTCTGGATACAATTACAAAAGAAAGAGATGAGGTAAAATCTTCAAATTTGAAACTTAAATGCCACATGAATGATATGAAAGTTTCTACCTGTGCCTTGAAAGAAAATCTTGTCTTCTGTAGCCACAGACTTGAGATATCTGAGAGTCAAACCCAGACTCTCATTGTATGAGTAGCAGAATTACAGAGGAAACTAAAATCTCAGCCTTGCAGGGTTTCTGCAATTAAAGTGAAGGCACTGATTGGAAAGGAGTGGAACCCCGAGGATTGGGACGGAGATATGGGATAATGATAATATTGGTGGGGACATTGGAACCCTAAATTCTGCTGAGACTTTACCAGATAAACCTGCCATGGCCTGCCCTGCAGATGCCACACCTTGTCAACCTTGTATTATCCAGCCTCCAGCCTGCCCCAGGGAGTCCGGACCTCTTTCCAGCCCTGAGGTGGGTACCAGCCAAATGGAAGCCTGCACTGTCCAGCCTCCAGCCTGCCCCAGAGAGTCTGGGCCTCCTCCCAGCCAGGAGGTAGGTGCCGGCCAAACTCCAGCATGCACTGCTCAACTTCCAGTCTGCCCTAAGGAATCTGTCTTCAAACCCCTGCCTGAAGAGATTAATCCTGTCTCACCAGAAGAAAATGCAAAGGAATGCCCTCAGATCAGTAGCCTGCAAGACATCCCTAATCCTTCTTCTTACCCACACCCCCCACCCCTCTTTTCTTTGAGACCCATTACTAGACTAAAATCACAAGCCCTCAAAGGTGAAATACAAAGTGTGACCGATGAGGAAGTACGCTATACTCTGAAAGAACTGCATGAATTTTCCAACTTATATAGACAGAAATCAGGGGAATATGTGTGGGAATGGATCCTAAGGGTATGGGATAATGGTGGAAGAAATATAAAGTTGGATCAGGCTGAATTTATTGATATGGGCCCACTAAGCAGAAATTCTGGATTCAATGCTGTAGCTTGAGGGGTTAGAAAGCCCTCAAATAGTTTGTTTGGGTGGCTGGCTGAAGCATGGCCTAGCATGTCTGATGTTGAGATGCCCGATTTGCCCTGGTATACAGTAGATGAGGGGATTCAAATGCTTAGAGAGATTGGAATGCTAGAATGGATTTACCATTTGAGACCTGCCCACCCACACCAAGAATGTCCAGAGGACACACCTTTAACCAGGACTGTGAGGAATAAATTTGTAAGACTAAGTCCATCTTCTCTGAAGAGCTCTGTGTTTGCTCTTCTCTGCAGTCCAGATATTACTGTAGGGAGGGCTGTAATGGAATTGGAATCCTTAAACATTATGGGGATGATCAGATCTCCGTTCGGTAAAATGTAAAAGTCAAGTATGGGCAGTTAATCGCCAAAGGCAAGGTGGGTATGGCTACTGCAATGAAAAACAGATTCAAAGCAGCACACAGAATAGTCTGAGTCACATAGAGTTGTGGCGTTAGCTAATAGATCATGGGATATCTAAAAGTGAAATATATGGGCAGTCTACTAAATTTCTTCTGCATCTGTATAAGTAGAAGAGTTCTAGGTCGAGTGAACAAAACCCTAACTCAAATTACAGATGCAGAGAATCACAGCCCCTTAATCAATTCCCAAACTTGAGACAGTTTACAGACCCAGAGCCCCTTGAATGAGGAGAAGGCCAGGTCCCCTTGGGGAAAGATCCTATTAAACCGCCAAAATTTTATACCGTTAATCTTCCTCCCACCTTTCCCCAGGGAGATCTACAGCCTTTTGCCAGAGTAACTGTGCTTTGGGGAAAAGGAAATAATCAGACATTTCAGGGATTATTAGACACTGGCTCAGAAGTCACATTAATTCCAGGAGACCCAAAACATCACTCTGGTCCACCAGTCAGAGTAGGGGCTTATGGAGGTCAGGTGATTGACAGAGTTTTAGCTCAGGTCCATCTCACAGTGGGTCCAGTGGGTCCCTGCACCCATTCTGTAGTTATTTCCCCAGTTCCAGAATGCATAATTGTAATCGACATACTCAGTAACTGGCAGAATCCCCACATTGTATCCCTGACTTGTGGACTGAGGGCTATTATGGTTGGAAAAGCAAAGAAGCCTCTAGAACTGCCCCCTGCCTAGCAAAATAGTAAATAAAAGGCAATAATGGATTCTGGGAGGGATTACAGAGATTAGTACCACCATCAAGGATTTGAAGGATGCAGGGGTGGTTATTCCCACCACATCCCCATTCAACTCTCCTATTTGGCCTGTGCAGAAAACAGATGGATCTTGGAGGATGAATGTAGATTATTGTAAACTTAACCAGGTGGTGACTCCAATTGCAGCTGCTGTCCCAGATGTGGTATCATTGCTTGAGCAAATCATCACATCCCCTGGTATGTGGTTTGCAGCTGTTGATCTGGAAAATGCTTTTTGCTCAATTGCCATTAGTAAGGACAACCAGAAACAGTTTGCTTTCAGCTGGCAAGGCCAGCAGTATACCTTCACTGTTCTGCCTCAGGGGCATATCAGCTCTCCAACCCTATGTCATAATATTGTCCGCAGGGACCTTGATCGTCTCTCCCTCCCACGAGACCTCACACTGGCCCATTATATTGACGATATCATGTTGATAGGACCTACTAAGCAAGAAGTAGCAAAGACTCTAGATTTGTTGGTAAGGCATTTGTGTGAGAGAGGATGGGAGATAAATCCAACAAAAATACAGGGTCCTTCCACCTCAGTGAAATTTCTAGGTGTCCAGTGGTGTGGGGCCTGTCGAGCTATCCCTTCTAAAGTAAAGGATAAGCTGTCGCACCTGGCCCCTCCTATGACCAAAAAAGAGGCACAACGCTTAGTTGACCTCTTTGGATTTTGGAGGCAACACACTCCTCATTTGGGTGTGCTACTCTGGCCCTTTTACTGAGTGACCAGAAAAGCTGCTAGTTTTGATTGGAGACTGGAACAAGAGGAGGCCCTGCAACAGGTCCAGGCTGCTGTTCAAGCTGCACTACCACTTGGACCATATGATCCAGCAGATCCAATGGTGCTGGAAGTTTCAGTGGCAAACAGAGATGCTGTCTGGAGCCTTTGGCAGGTCCCTATAAGGGAATCACAATGCAGACCCTTAGGATATTTGAGCAAAGCTTTGCCATCCTCTGCAGATAACTACTCCCCTTTTGAGAAGCAGCTTTCAGCTTGCTACTGGACCTTAGTAGAGACTGAACACTTAACCTTGGGCCATCAAGTTACCATGAGACCTGAGTTGCCTATCATGAGCTGGGTATTGTCTGACCCACCAAACCATAAAGTTGGGCGTGCACAGCAGCACTCCATTATAAAGTGGAAGTGGTATATACAAGATAGGGCTCGAGTAGGTCCTGAAGGCACAAGTAAGTTACATGAGTAAGTGGCCCAAATGCCCATTGTCACCACCCCTGCCATGTTACCTTCTCTTTCCCAGCCCACAGGTTTGGCCTCTTGGGGAGTCCCTTACAATCAGTTGACTGAGAATGGGAAAACTCGGGCCTGGTTTACAGATGGTTCTGCACGATATGCAGGTACCACCCAAAAGTAGACAGCTGTGGCACTGCAGCCCTTTTCTGGGACATCCTTGAAGGATAGCGGTGAGGATAAATCCTCCCGGTGCGCAGAACTTTGTGCAGTGCACCTAGTTGTTCATTTTGCTTGGAAGAAGAAATGGTCAGATGTGCATTTGTACACTGATTCATGGGCTGTTGCCAATGGCTTGGCTGGATGGTCAGGGAGTTGGAAGGAACATGATTGAAAATTGGTGACAAGGACGTCTGGGGAAGAGCTATGTGAATAGACCTTTCTGAGTGGGCAAAAAAACACGAACATATTTGTGTCCCATGTGAATGCTCACCAGAGGGTGACTTCAGCAGAGGAAGAGTTTAATATTCAAGTGGATAAGATGACCCACTCTGTGGCTAATGCTCAGCCACTTTCCCCAGCCACTCCTGTCATTGCCCAATGGGCTAATGAACAACTTGGCCATGGAGGTAGGGATGGAGGTTATGCATGGGCTCAGCAACATGGACTTCCCCTCACCAAGGCTGACTTGGCTATAGCCACTGCTGAATGCCCAATCTGCCAGCAGCAGAGACCCACACTCAGCCCCCGATATGGCACCATTCCTCAAGGTGACCAGCTTCCTACCTGGTGGCAGGTTAACTACATTGGGCCACTTCTACTATGGAAGGGGCAGCAATTTGTTTTAACTGGAGTAGACACATACTCTAATTGGAGGAACACCTTATCCTGAGGTTACTTCTATTTTTATAGCTGATGGAGCAGGCATCAGGATCTTAAAACGTTCATATGCTGAGGTTTGTCCAGTCATCAGTGCACTATTTTTTAGCCTAATTGCTTCCTGTAAACGAGGTGCCCACCCAACCAATGAGTGATTGGGAGATAAGTTCTGTAGCTATTGTTGTAAAATAACATTCTTCTTTCTATCAGGCCAGTAGCTTGGGGATTGTATGGCAGATGAAAATGCCAGGCAATTTCTTTCTTGCACCCAGTCCTGGACTTGGTGACCTGTAAGGTGGGTGCCTTGGTCACTGTCAATGTGTTGTGGGTACCACACATACAGGAAAGTGCCTCAAGTCCTCATATTGTTGAAGCTTGATTTGCTTGTCAACATCCTGAAGCCTGCATAATTCCTGAAGCACAGGTTATTGGGTACTTTTGTCCATCTGACAGAGGAAGGGGTCCTGTGTAGTCTAGTTGCCAGTGTTGCCCATCCTACATTCCCCATTATCCCATATTATGGGGTAGGGGGTGCCTCTGTCAAGCACATGTTGGGCAGGGAAGACTCACAGGCTTTAAGCACATTACTATATTTCAATAAGAGATGTAACCTTTTACATAATTCCCATACAGTCTTAGGACCCTTGTATCTTAATTTATGGTGTAACCAATCTTCTTGGTCATGGTTTTCATCAACCCATCTAATTTTAGCTAAGATGTCAGCTTCCAGATTTCCTGGAGGCGAGTGTGAAGTATGGGCTGGACGGTGTCAGGTTGCTATCTTGGCATGAGGGCTTTATGCCCTAACCCAGATATCTTCCCACAGGTCTAACCCATATGTCTTTTCTGGCTATGGTCCATTTCTCCTGTTGCCACTGTTCCATCCACAGTCAGACCATGATACACAGTCCAGCTGTCAGTGCACATGGAGATCGGCATAGGCTTATGGACTCTAACCATCCAGACAGCTCATAGCTCAGTGCTCTGGCTGCTCTGACATTCTCTTTCATCCATCCTTGTGCCCATAATTATTTGAACTATTATTGCATGGCATCAGGGGCGGGGGTGTCCTCAGCAGTAACCATCAGTAGACCAGGCATCCTCCGATGGAGCTCCCACACCCTCTATTATTGGTGCTTCTTTCTTTATCACTGGCACAGATGGTATATGGGAGTTCAGATTCCCCACATATGTAACTGACACCAATAATTTATGTAACTCTTCAGATAGTGGGCTTGTATTGGGAGAACACACCATTTTTGTAGTGTGCTACCCTGTGCACAAGCACTTTTAGGCCAAATACATGGGTCTTTGACTCATCCATTTATTGTCCATGATGTTTGCACAGGTATTGGCCAAGTCATTGTTATTGGCTCAGTTTGTGGGCAGAGAAGTTGGCATCTCTTGTTTATGGCCTCACAGTCTAAGAGTGTTTTCAGTAGGAAATATAAAATTGCTGCATCATTTTACATTCCCACCATCGATGTATGAGGGTTCCTATTTCACCACACCCTCACCAACACCTATTTTTTTTAAACAACAGCCCTATTAATAACCGCACTAGTCAGGGTTCTCTAGGGAAACAGAGATATCTGTAAATATTATGAGGTTTTCTAAAATTGTCTCATGTGACTGTGGGGAGGCATGTGTCCAAATTCTGTAGGACTGGCTGCAAGCTGGGAACTCCAATGAAAGTTTCCTATGAATTCTCCAGGAGAAGCTGGCTGGCTGAAGTAGAGATGGAAATTCTCTCTTCTGATTGCTGAAATCTTCACTTTAAGGCATTCAACTGAATGGATAAGACCTCTCTCATTGCTGAAGGTAATCTCCTCAGTTGATTGTAGATGTAATCAGCCACAGGTGCAATCAGCTCACTAATGATTTAAGGCCATGAAATGTCCTCAGAGTAATAATTAGGCCAGTGCTTGCTTAACTAAACAACCAGGGACTATGACCTCACCAAGTTGACACTTTAACCTAACCATCACAGTCAACCCCTTATCATCTTGGCAGCTATACACATCACCTTAAACCATACTTAATCTCTAAATAAAAACAATAATAGACATATTTTTCACCTAAAAGTATTCAACTGTTCTGCGTACAACTTGAATTCACTAAATCTCTCTAGAATAAGGTACAAGTCCTTGGGTAATATTCACTCTGAAATTTGACATCTTATAACTTAAATGCTACAACATTAAACTAATATAACATGTCACATGATAAGGAGAAAGGATAGGGAAGAAAACAAAGATACTTCTTTTATGTACATATATAAATATACTCAAAACAAAGAAGAAATATTCATGATCATTATAGTCCTCATTTCTGTAACTGGTCATGTGGTTGAAGTTCATATTTATCAATACATTCTTATGCTACCCATGCTATGGTCCCTTTACCCTCAGCAAGCACCTCAGCTGGCTGTGATTCTTTGCCTGGTGGGGTGACCCCAACCTTTCATTCCTAAAGTTTCTGTGCCATTGTTAGTCTTGCCTGGATTGGGTTGCTGTAGCTTTCCTCTGACTTTAATCACAGGTCATGGTAGTATTAGGAGATGCCCTAGGAGATCTCCTGTGTTCCTGGCAAACTCTTCTTTATCTCTATTGTATAGTTGCAGTCCTACTTCCCATTAATAGTCAGGATCAATCACCCCAGCCAGTACAGTAATTCTCTTCTCAGAGGCATGAGGAGCCCAAAGTGGCAGGTGGCAGCCTTAACTTCCAGTTCAATGGAATCATTGTTGTGTTCCCTGGTGGCAGCACTCCTCCTTTGGGAACTAAGACCTGTAGACCAGCAGAGTTTAAGGTTGCAAGGACAAGATGTAAAACTTTTTCTAGTGGGTCACTAGGGATAATAGTGAGTGGTGTCACTCCCATTTCCACCCCTTGATTCCTGGACTGTGAATCCTGGTTATGAGAGAAACAGCACCATAGAGTGGATGCTGATTTAGAGCAGACATGGCCCCCTAGAAAACACTGCCCCAGGCCTGTAAGGTATTGCCACCTGTTAGGTGCCATCATTGAGTCTTCAAAAGGCCATTCCACAGTTCTATCCATCCAGCTGTTTCAGGCTGATGGGACCATGGTAAACAAGTAAATTCCAAGAGCATGTGCCCATTCCTGCACATTGTTTGCTATGAAATGGGTTCCCTGATCAGAAGCAATGCTGTGTGGAATACCATGATGGCACATTCTCTAAGTCCACAGATAGTATTTTTGGCATTGCTTGCTGGGAAGTCAAACCCATGTCCAGAGTATGTGTCTATTCCAGTTAGAACAAATTTCTGTCCCTTACATGATGGAAACGGTACAATGTAATCACCCTGCCACCAGGTAGCAGGCTCATCACCTCAAGGAATAGAGCCAAATCAGGGTCTGAGTATGGGTCTCTGCTGCAGGCAGAGTGGGCACTCAGCAGTGGTTTTAGCCAGGTTCTGCCCACTGGGAGGATTTCCTCTCACCACTGTCCTTCAGGGACATCCCACAAAGGGGCTGCAGTGCTGCAGCTGTCCGCTTTTGGGTGGTACCTGCATATCATGCAGAACCATCTGTAAAGCAGGCCTGACTTTTCTCTTCTTCAAGTCAACTGACTCTAAGGTATAGCAGTTTAATATTGTTTATGAATTCCAAAAATAGATATTGGATTGTGTTTGTAAACTGGTCTGTTCCTCTGGGTGTATTAGATTTTATTAAATTCAGAATTTTCACTTTTACTTGATTAAATTATGATTAGGGCTCTGATTTGGCCACATCAGTAGGACATTGAATCCCCACTCCTTTGGTGGGTGGGGACTCACAGAGAAAACCACACTGCAGAGGAGAGAGTTGGGGTTTTGATGCTGGAGCCCCAGGAAGTAAATGCAAAGGAGAAGAACACAAAGAAGTAGATACGGCTCCATAGACACAGCAGAGGCAGCTGGCCTTGTGGAGAGAGCAGAGCAGCTGAGCCCAGAGAGAAACGAGTCCTGGGGAGAGAGATAAGCCTTATGCTAGCCTACAGTGAGAAAGGAAGGAGCTGGGACCACAGAGCCTTAGGAGGAAAAGGAAGTCTGAACCCTTGTAGAGACCAGCAGCTATCTTGTTACACATGGTAACAGACTTTGGTAAGGGAAGTAAATTATGCTTTATGGCCTTGTGACTGTAAGCTTCTACCCCAAATAAATATCTTTTATAAAACCCACCGATTTCTGGTACTTTGCATCAGCACCCTTTTGGCTGACTAATACATAAGTAATTCCCCAAGAGGCCATAGCTGTGGGATGGGAAAGAGAAGATAATGTTGCAGGAGAGGTGGCCATGGGCATTCCAGTAACTTGTGCCTCCAGGACCAGCTCAAGCCCTGTCTTGTATTTACCACTTCCATTTTATGAGGGAGTGCTTCTGAGCATCCCCAACTTTATGATTTGGTGGATCAGACAGCACTAGCTCATGATAGGCAACTCAGGTCTCATGGTAACTTGGTGGCCTGTGGTTAACTGTTAGGTCTCTACTAAGGGCCAGTAGCAGGTCAAAAGCCACATCTCAGAAGGAGAGTAGTTTACTGTAGAGGATGGCAAGGCTTTGCTCCAAAATCCTAAGGGTTTGCATTGTGATTCTGTTACTGGACAAAACACCAGAGTAATCAGACTGATGTACTCAAAGAACAATCTCAAGACATCAGGATTTCCAAAAGAGAGAATCTGTATTGCACTGTGCAAGCATGGGAACTTTTGTTCACTCTGCCTACAACTCTTCTGCTTATACAGATCAAGTAGGAATTTAGTAGACTGCCCATCTATAGCCATACCTTGGTAGTCGACTGCTTTGATACTCATCAAATTTAGTACTCGGTGCATTTTAACATGAAAATTTTGTCCCTGTACTTTTTGTTTGTTTGGTACTCTATGCACAAGCTAGAGTTTGTCAGTGTCATTTGCCTTGTGACTCGCTACCCTTTCCAGCCAAAACAAAAGGGACTCGCATTAGTCACGCAGTAGCTCTTGCGTTGTGCACATCCCATTGTGGTCCTTTTTTAGCTTCTGTGGTCATTTTGTGTATTTTGTTTTTTTTTTCCTCATCATGGGTCTTAAGAAAATGAGAAGTGATAATGCTAAGCAGAAAAGAAAATACTTTGCACCACCATTGAGCAAAAAAAAAAAAATAATTAAATATGAGAGTGATATTCGCATTACTGATCTTGCTGGGAATACAGTGTGCCTAGAACAACGGTCTCCACCATCATTAAGAATAAAGAAGTGATTTTAAAAAAGGCTAATATTGCAAAAGGAGTTAAAGCAGTAACAAAGTAGCATTCCCAAACTACTGAGGAAGTAGAAGAGCTGTTATTAATTTGGATAAATATGGGGCAGTTAGTGGGTGAATGTATCTGAAGTCATGATATGTGAAAAAGTGGAAGTGTTGCATGCCAATCTCTTGAAAAACAAACCAGAATCAATGATGAGAGTGTTGAAGTTTTTAAGGCCAGCACAGCTGGTTTGATAATTTTAAAAAGAGGACCAGCATCCATGCCATCATGAGGCATGGCGAGGCAGCTAGTGCTAATAAAAAGGCTGCTGATGAATTCCTCAGTGAATTTCAAGACTACACAGAGGCTGCGGGTTTTATTCCCCACCAAGTCATTAACTGTGATAAGACCAGAGTTTTCTGGAAAAAAAGTGCTGAGTAGAACCTACCTGCCTTGAAGCACACATCCAAAGTGTACACTCAGTGGCTCTCACTTTCATCACAGAGTTGTGCAGTCATCATCCTGGTAAACTGTTGAATGTTTTCCTTAGTCCTTTCTCAATTTAAAAAAAATTAAATTTTATTTTGTTAACATATGTACTGCATAAAATTCAAACTAAAAAACATCAGTTTTTATTGACAAAACCCAAAGCCTAATAATAATCAGTACAAATGTTTTGTAATACAGGTCTCATAATGAGAAGAATGGATTCCACCATTTTACTTAACGGAGCTTATGGGTAATTGTTCCCTATCTTAAAAGTTGATTGCAAATATACGTCTGTAAATGCTGGTTGTGTGCATGAGAGCAAATGAAAGTTCATGTGACCCTGTCATTCTTTAATACATGGGAGGGTGGTGAGCCACACTTGTGGGAGATGTTTGTGTGGGATGTGGTGGGAGGTGTGGGAGGTGGGCAACATGGGAATCCCAGTGGGTTCTGTGTAATATTTTGGGTAATCTAAGCACCTCTTAAAAAATATATATATATATAAATAACATTTTTGTAAGCAAATGCACATATATGCATATATATTTATATATCATTTTGCAAATGTTGGTATGTATTGTGAAAATTTTGATTTTTACCCAATAAAAATTAAATAAATTAAAAAAAAAAATGAGAGACATCTTTAATCTCTAATTGAAATTCTAAAGCTTTAGGGACCCAATTCTTTTTTTTTTTCTTTTCCAACTTTATTTTATACATTTAATAATTGAAAATATAAACAAAAACTAAAAAGTAACAGAGATGAATAAATATATACATTTCTCAATTAAATATACTGGATACATATAATTTTTTAAAAAAACAAACAATATGTTACACAATAAATCTGGTTCATAGTAACACATTCATAAAAAAAAAAAAATTTCTCTCAAATACCATCTGATGAATAATACCATTTCTATTCATTTCCAAAGATTTACAAACAGCCTTTTTACCAATTATGCACAGATTAAACCTCAGATCTCCATTCTTTAACCACATTCTATTTTCTGGTGACCTATATTCTAATTATTAACTCCATGAGTTTACATAATATGCTTAGTTCATAATAGTATTAGCATAATATTTTCATTGTTGATCCATGTTTCAGCTCTTATTGGAACTACATTCCTTTTTACAGCTGTACATTATTCTATTGTATCTATATACCATTTTGGTTATTCATCAGGTGATGGACATTTGAATTTCTTCCACCTTTGGCTTTTCCAAATGATTATGCTCAAAACATTCCTGGACAAGATATTTTTCATTATATAAACACATTTATAGAAATGATTACAGAATACATGAAACAAGTGTGGTATAGACAGTACAAAAACCAAAATTGATGTCAATATATGCCCATTTTATTACATATTAAGAATATGAGTTTGTCAGTCAAATATTTGGTCTCTGCAACAAAGCAATATTCTAAATGGTGTCATCTGTAACATTAAACAGAAAGAAATCATACAAAATACAAGAATTGCTATGAGAAAATGTAGATTTTATATTTTACTGGGCTTATCAAAGGTTAATGAGTTTTACTGCTTTTGTCCTAGAATAACCTGTCATGATATTTCCAGCAATTTTGTATGGTAGATAACTTTCTATTATATGGTTTTGGCAGTGTGATGAGAAGGGTAACAAAGTCTCTAATGCATCTGTCAACACAAATTTTAGGAAATCTTTCAAATATTTCAAACAGCATTAAAAAATTATAGGACTATCAATGTCCTTGTTGGAGGGAGTTTGTAGTTTGTTCTGCTTTCCGAGGAGCAATCTCGGATCACTTCCGGTTACAGTTTTTCTACCATAATAATGTGCTTTTGAGAAGTTCTGAAACGTTGACTTCAGATGAAAGCTTTATTAAATTAATCAATGTGCCACATGGCACAAACAAAAAAGTTGGAGGATAGTTAAAAAATAACACAAACCCCCTACAGAGAATCCAACATAGTCCTACCCCCACATACCCAGATTCACCAATTGTAATATTTTGCCACATTTGCAGCATCATTCTATATTTATCATCTGTCTAATATATCTATCAATCATCTATCAATCACCTATCATCTATCTTCATCTGTTTATCCATCCATCCATTTTCAGAACACTTGAATGTAGGTTGTATACACCATATTCCTTGAACACTCAATACTCCAAAGTACATTTCCTAAAAAGAAGGATATTCACTTATGCAACTACCTTAAGTAATAGCTATGAAATTCAAGAAATTTAACATTGATATAAAGTTCAAAGTCTATATTCTATTTTTTCATATTTACCAATAATGTCCCTTTGAGTCTTTTTCTTCCCTTGCTAGATCCCATCCAGGATCATGTATTATGTTTAATTGTCATTGTCTCATTAGTTGCACTTTTTTTCCTTTTAATTGTGAGAACATGCCTACAACATAAACTTCCCATCTCAACCACTCCCAAGCATACAATTTAATGGGATAAATCACATTCACAATATTTTAGTATCCTCACCAAATTCCATTAGTAAAACTTTCACCTCTCCCCAAACAGAATCCCTATACTAATTGTGCCTTAGTTTTTTCTTAGGATGCTTTTATGGTGACAGATGAAATCAGAAGTAATGATGCCTGAGTAGTGGAAATGGATAAGGTGGGAGATATAAGTATAAATACATACATAAATATAAATATAAATGTAACTATAAATATAGGTTGAATCTGCGGGTCCTGATGCCTGGACAGGAGGTGAGGAAGGACTCAGAGTCATGAATGACTTCACAGTTTCTGGCCCTCCCTGGGATGGTGAGCACAGAAAGAGGAGGCTGTACTGGGGACAGAATAGGAGTGGAGTAGAAGATGAGTCCAGTTTTGCTATACATTTTTTCTTTAGATTAAAATGAAAAGAAAAATACTGGAAAGCACAATAAGGAAAGTACATACTAGCTAAAATTCTTTTAATACTAATATGAGTTAATTTAAATTCATATAAATGGAAACATTTAGTTTGATTGACTGTGGGACTTAGTGTAGATGGAAATATTTTGCTTTTGATTCTGGTTCTCCTCTTGTCTGTATGACTCCATAGTTTGTCTTCTTCTGGAGCTCTTCTCTTCCCTTCCTGCTACCCCCACACACATGTTAATTTTTTTCTTTTCAGTAAGTATTTTGTTTTATAACAGTTTTAGATTTACAGAAATGTTGCAAAGACAGTCCAGAGAATTCCTGTATATCCTACCCCCAGTTTAACCTATTTTTAACATCTTACATTTAAATGGTACAGTAGTCACCATTTAATGAGCAAATATTGCCATGGTATTATTAAAGAAATTCCATACTTTATTTGCATCTCCTTAGTCTTAATAAGCTTTTCCTGTCTCAGGATTCCATCCAAGGTACATTACTTTTTTGTTTATTTTATTAAAGAAGTTGTGAGCTCATAAAATAATTATGCATAATGTACAGAATCCCCATACATCACCCCTCCATCCACACTTTACATTTGTTACAGATTATGAATGAACATGAGCAGACTGTTACCACTAGCTATGGTCCTTGGCATACATTTGGTCTATTTTTCCATACAGCCCCTATTATTAACACCATATAGTAGTACCGTACATTTGTTTTAGTTCATGAGAGAACACTGTCATCTTTGTCCTGTTAACCACAGTCCATCTTCTACCAGATGGTTCACTGTGTTATATAGTCCCAGGCCTTGTACACTCTAACCAAACTGTGCACTCAGTGGCTCTCACTTTCATCACAGAGCTGTGCAGTCATCACCCCAGTAAACATTTGAATGTTTTCCTTAGTCCAAAAGAAAAAAATTCCATACTTTCCTATTATTGCCCCTTAACATTGATATAGTACTTTCTTTGACATTGATCCAATAATATTACAAAATTCCTCTTAACTTTAGTCCATAGGTTATTGTGGCTGAAAGGGATAGTCTAGGCATGTAAATGTCAATTGAAAGAAAGCTAGAGAATAATCTAGCGGCTGAATAACATAGTGAAACTGGAGGTGGATGAGGATTGTGGTTAATAATACAAATGCAAGAATGTTCTTCTATGAACTACAGTAAATTATGTCATGATCACAAAACACTAAGAATACAGTGATGCATGGGGAAAATATAATTAATGTAAATTTTTACAGTTTTTTAGTTGGGGTGTTTGTCTATTTGTTGAGTTTTAGTAATTCCTTATATATTCTGTATATTATACTATTATCAGAAATATGGTTTCCAAATATTTTCTTCCATTCAGTATGTTTTCTTTTCACTTATTGATAATGTCCTTGACTATCAGAAGTTATGTTTGATGAAGTCCATTTTAGCTATTTTTTCTTTTTGTGTTTTGCAGTGGTGTAAAATATAAAAATCATCGCTTACTTCAAGGTCCTGAAGCTAGTTATCTATATTTTCTTCTAAGAGTTGTGTGATATTAGCTCTTATATTTAGATCTTTGACCTAGTTTGGTCCATGCAAGGCTTTGGTCACACTTGTACCTGGCAGTTGATGTACCTCTCAAAACTAAGCTAAGTCTCCATTTGGAGGCCAGGAATTGCTGGTGATGGCCTGCAGGGCTGTGTGGGGAGGCTTGTTGTCCCACCCTGGGTATACTTTGATGCCTTCATTTTCAGGGAATGTCACCCAAATTCTCCAAATCCACTGCAGAGGGAGGATGAGAGCCAGCTGGCTTGAGGGTTCTGGGTAGTGGAGTCCCTTTACATGAGGGTTCTGGTAGTGGAGTCCTCATTTCTCCCCTTTGTCTGATGAGACTCCAGGCAGTGGTCTAAGTTGCACTTCCGCACCACCTGCCCAGCATCTGCCAGACCCAGTCTGCCTGGAGGCCCGTGAGGCAGCCCCCAGATTGTCTGAGCTTCTGGAAGATAGTCCCATGGCCAGAACCAAGTCAGCTTACCAGGGATCTCCCAGGTGGGTCTTTGCTCTGCCTAGCAGCTGTCATTGGTAGGAGAGGGATTCCCAAGGGCAACTTGAAAAATTTCTCCCAGGCCCTCTTCAGTGTCTGGAATTTGGCCCTGCTGGACCCTTCAGTCAGGGCAGCCTGAGAGAATGCCCTTGGGTAAAAGCAGCTGTCCTTCTCCCCTAGCCAAGAGAAGCCATCTCTCAGTTCAGGTGCCCTTTGGTCATGTGTGCCTGTTTGGGGCATCACCTGGTGGACATTTTATATGTTGTCTTGGAAGATGACAGGCTGTTCTGAATGATTTCTTCCAATAGATGTCTGGATATGGGGGTTGACCTATCCATACCTATCCATCAAGGTCATGGACCAGATGGCCACATTCCAGTGTACACCTGTAGAGTTAGGGTGAGGGTTAGAGTGAAGCTCAAGTGTATAGTTAGGGAGGTGAGGACAGGGTTAGGATTAGGATGATGGTTAGAAATAGTTTTTCCTCAAATTCTCTAAGTCCCCTTTTGGAGGTACTGATCACATATGAGCCTGTCTCTTCAGATTGTTCCTGTGACACCAGATGTGGGTCCATGGGCATTGGGGAAGGGATCCCCTTTACAACTTAGATCATCCCACCTGGTGACTGACAGATGAGCCTCCAGAAATTTTCACCCATACTTCTAATGCTATTGCCTGCCATGTCAGTGGAATATCCTTGGAGAGAGCATCCCAAACCTTTTTCTGTGTCATTTCATGACCTGAGGACATGTGATGCCTCACATAATTTTCTGTTGTTCATGTTGACTGATGGAAACTGCTGGATTCCGACCTGGAGCTCTGCTTTGTATACTGGTTGTTGCTCCTGTTTTAGAAACATCTGAAAAAAAATTTCAAGTCCTCTGAGGGTGTCAGGCAGCACACTTGGGAGGTAACTGGTCAGGGAAGGAGGCCTGTGCTGGGCATGTCTCCTGATTGGTAGCTGTTCCTAAGAGCATGTGTTGATCTTAGTGTCCTTCTAAAGAATGTGTGAAGTCTCCCTACAGCTCCGAGGTTCTTGATGAGCCTGCAGTGAATGTGTAAGAGTCAAGTAGACCTCAAGCGAGCTTATAGGCGAATTGTCAGGGCAGAGATAGTCCTCGAAGGCACCTTCCTCAGGTCTCTGGGCTGCAGTGGCCCCATCAGCACCTGGAGGGGGCATCCATCCCATCATGGCTATCCACATGTGGAACAACCCCATCCCAACCATGCACCTGGAGGAGTGCCACAGGCAGAGGGATGGAGCTGCTACAGCTTCACTTGCAATTTCTGCCCTGACATGTCCAACATCAGCCCCAGATGGGTCCTGCAGTCTTCCCCATTACACCAACCGCAACTCCATTCCAATACTCCAAGTCAGCTGCTCATTGCTCTTTCTCTGACACCCAGAATCCAGGTGCTTCTCACCCCATGACCAGTGCCAAGCCTTAGCAGTGTCAGTGACCACCTGACAGGGCTCCCATTTCCATTTTCCCCTCTATCCCTTCATGGCCACAATGATCCTGCTCAAATCTAAGTGAGATCTTGTCAGTTTTATGCTCAGAAACCTTCAGCAGTTTTGCAGCTCATTCACAGTAAAAGCTAAATCCTCACAGGACCTCTCAGGTTGACTGTGGCCCTGTTCCTCACCTTGTTTCACAGATTATACAGCGAATATTCTCCACCCTGTTTGTTGTGCCTCAGCAATACTGGCCTCCTGGAGGATCTCCCACCACGCACGGGGAACTTCTATGTCAATGCCTTTGCACATGTCTGTCTTGCTCATTCTTACTCTAGAGAGCTATGTGGCCCATTGTTTCTCTTCCAATTTCTTCTTTGAACCAATGATGGATTAAGCCTGTCTTGTTTAACCTCCATATATTTGTGGATTTTTCCTTTCCACACCTGTGATAGATTCCTAGTTTCATTCCCTTACAATAAGAGAAAGTGTTTTATATAATTTCAATGTTTTTAAAGTTATTGAGACCTGTTTTTTGACCCAACATATGGTCTATCCTTGAGAAAGATCTGTGAGCACTATTGCCATGTGTATATTATGCTGTTTGTGGTGCAGTGTACTGTTTGTCTGTTAGGGCTAGTTTGTTTAGCACATTATTCAAGCTCTCTGCTTTCTTATTTATCCTTTGTCCAGATCTTATATTCAATTATGATAAAGGTATATTGAAGTCACTAACTTTTTTTTAGAGATATCTATTTTTCCCTTCATTTTTTGCCAGTGATTTCCTCATGTGTTTTGGAGTATCATGGTTAAGGTCATATGTATTTATGATTTTTATTTGTTATTGGTGAATGGCCTCTTTTATTAATATATAATGTCCTTCTTTGTCTCTTAGAAAAGTTGTGCATTTAAAACCTATTTTGTCTGATACTATTG